>JAMPIV010022788.1:0-216791 GCA_024509875.1 Oreohelix idahoensis | reverse complement strand
ATTAGAAAGATTTAGTGTGGTTGGATGTTAAGTTGGGTGATGATGATTAGAGAGATGATAGGGGTTTTATGAATGGTTCATCGTCCATTGATGACTAATAACCCAAATAACGGAACAGACTTGGATGCTCAATGTTATTCATTCATATTCATAACAAGACGTTTATGATACTATGCACTTTCTCGTTGATACAGTTATGCTCAAGTAATTTTCACATATACATTTCAAGTTCTGAAAGAAGTAAGACATGAACGTATCACCCAATTGATTTATGGAACTTTCGATATTAGCGTCTAACCTCCAACGATTGGTCATGATACCTCAATATCTTTTACGAAGTATTCAATTTTGGACAATTATGTCTAATGACTCTACACATCTTGCAATTTAACGGTCAGAACTACAGTTGTATTTAAAAACACTTTGTCGATTTTACATATTTACGTTGAGGGACTTTGGTCAGTGTCCATACATGTCTAAATAAATCGGATACGATCTACAATCAAAAATCGAGTACACATTGGATGGGACTTACGTTTACCGTCATCTTATTGGAACTGTTTAACTCAAGGATTATCGCTTGTGGAAATGAATTTTTTCTTCATATGGAACACAACTAAGATTCCGCGCATGAAAAGAAGGACATACGGATCTATTAATTTCTATACTTATTGATTGAATAAAATAAAAGATAGTATGAAAAAGAAAGAAGAAAAGAAGAAAAAAATAAAAGTAAAATAGACAATAAAAAGAAAAGAGAAAACATAACACAATTGAATAATATAAGTAATATATTAATTTTTACATGTAGATGTTGACTTATAGTTACTTAATTCTCACATGATATAATATGTATTATTAGTTTTCAGTTGATACTTTATTTTTATTATATAATAATTCTGTACACACATGTTTCATTTTTTTAAATGTCTCACTACTTAATTTTTATGCATTCTCCATTATTCTCTGCTTTACTTTTCTTTACTTTCTTTACTTTCTTCACATTGATACTATACTTCATTTTGGTTAATTATAGTTGAATTTTATAAAATCCTTCACATATTACATTGATTATTTAGTTAATTCTATAGTTAGTATATTTTATGACACAACACACGATTTTCTTTTAGACATAATTTTAGTTAAGTAGATAAATAATTGCTATCCTTTTTGACAGATGACATTTTCTTTAGTTAACTTAATATAATGTTCATGTATTATATGACAATTATTATGTTGACATGACTTACGACACTGTTCTGAACAGAACATCGTAGGCCGTATGTCGATTATCGTTAAATTTTTTATTATAATTCATTTAGTAAATTCTAGAAAAAAAATCTATAGAATAGATTTTTTTAACCCCCCGTCGTGGAGGGAAATGTTACGACATGTTTAACAATGTCGTCTGCTACAGTTGCTAGCACTTTTAAAGTTACGCATTAGATGCTCGAGATGACTTAAATATAGAAGTTTTTTTCACGCTTCACGGTATTTAGTGAACGCGAATTGTATAGGACGCTTGTGACGTGTTTTGGTTGACTTGGTCACGCTTGACTACGATCTTCGTTTACCCTTTTGATTATAAGTTCCGAATGAGACGGACGTATTCTGTTTACTCCCAAGATATCATGATAGTGCAGTATAATTCTTTGTGAATTTTCGGCTAGAGGGTCAGCCTTGATTATGAGTAAGTTCAGTATGGTTGTGGAGAACCAATTAGTTATTTGAAGTCCATAATACGGGAGTATTTGATTATGTTTATGATCCATGTTCGCAGACTGGCAAGTCTCACTACCGGTTAACTGCATTGCAGTAACGCGTGTATATAGCCTGCCATGTTTTGACGACGATATTATTAATCTATATGTTTGGACTGGACTGCACTGAGTGGAGATGAATTGCATAAATGACTATATTATAATGCCATGAATTAAGATGTCTTCGTGATGTACCATGTAATAAATGTGTCAGATGGACTCAGAAAGAATTGGGATTATCAACTGATTTAAATTGATTGATCCCCAAGTTGGCGAATTGATCAACGCCCTTTATTACATCCTACGTTTTTATTTACGCACGATACTGCTCACTTAAAGAACAATAATATTGACGAATTTATAAACGGGGTTCGAAGGGAAGTAACTATGACAACAACCAATTTAATAATGAAATACCCTGTGTCAATAAGATACTTCTTCAGCAGTATGATAGCAGTTAACGGACTACCTATAACAGTGGTGACTGTGAAAACAGACTCGCAACACACCAGTGCCACGTATACAGATCTTCTCAGGAATCATCTTCGACCAGCAATCAAATCCAAACAACGTGGACCTCTGAGTACAGGTGTCTTGTTGCAACATGACAATGCTCGGCCCCATACTGCCCACGCAACGGTTGCAACCATCGAGGACCTATTCTCTGAGTGTCTTCCACATCTGCTGTACTCGGCACACCTAGCCCCAAGTGATTACCACGTCTTTAGACCACTCAAACAGACGATGGGAGGAAAGAATTTCAGGTCCGATGAAGAGGTGCAGCAGGTGGTGCATGAGTGGCTACTCGCGAGACCAAAAGAATTCTTTTGTAGAGGAATCCATGCACTTTGTAGGCGCTTGGGGACTTGTATAGAACGCAATGGTGACTACGTCCAAAAATGTTACAGTTGTGTGTCACTTTTTCTTAAAAAATCTAGAAAAAAAAATATTTAAGGTTTTCATTTGAAGCCCCCTCGTATATATATATATATATATATATATATCTAGTATTTTGTGAAGTGTTTAAAGGGTTAAATCGCTCATTTCACTAGTTAGATTTTGTGCAGAGTGCTTAATTTATATAGTCTGTATTATTTTATAGTGACGAGTTACAGTGGAAAACAGAAAATTATAATTTCTAGCTTAAACTCAGTCGGCTATTAATGAATTTAACTTAACTGCTAAATAATCAGACGAGAATATATTTTAAAAATAAACTTATAACTGCATTTCTACATCAGTGAGTATTGACGGGATACGTATGTATTCCTAATTCATGATGATTGACTTTTTTAATATAACTACTTCATGGGAATTTAAACGATAAGTCAAGCGCTACGCGTGCAGTTTAAAATGTAAGTTATATTGAGTACATTATATGTAAAATATTTCTTACGTGTTTTTCTTTATTCAGTGAATACTGGGTAACCCAAACTTTGCCAGCGCTAAGTACAGAGTAAATATATGTGAAGAACAAAAACATTCTTTCCTTAAAGACTGGGTCCATAACCTGTACCAGAACTTTAAAAGAAGTAACAGGCCCAGCGAGCCTGATTTGATTCTTCCTGAGAAAACTCTAGTACATTTTCAGCCTTTGTGGCAAGAGACTATTACAGAAAAAAAAATTAACTTTTCCGACTCTGTTGACAAGTAGTGTGGTGACCAAATATAGTCCGATCCTGAAAGAAGACACCGACCTGACATTCCTCATTTCTAGAAAACCTAGTCATTTGACACTGTGCTCGTTGTTAGTGTTCGTGCCGGGACAAATTTTAATGTGACTTAAAGGAGCCGCGCTAGCGTAGTGGTTACAACACCGCTCTGGCGACCGGGTGATTCAGGATCAAACCCGGGCGACGGCATTTGGGGATTTTTCGTCGACCGGGAATTGGACTGGATTAACTCGAGACCTGGCGAGAACATTTGAAGGAGTGTCGTCGACCAGGGATTGGCGGCTCCTGAGCCGACCCAGCTGCAATGGGTACCTCCGAAATCGGAGAGTATTTGCCTGAATGGCGAGGGACACCTGTCTCTGTACAAGAAAGAAGGGACACTCACGTAAAATCAATGTCAGGTTAGACATTAGTAATAACCTGAGATTTCGCCTCGAGTATTAGCGGGCGTACGCAAAAAAAAAAAAAAAATGTGACTTAAACAGACATCTGAAAAGTAAGAACACCCAAGGAATCGTTCCCTGTAGCAGAGAATTTAGCCTGTCTTTTTGGAACTGGGGATTTCTTGGTCAAGAGTGCCTTCGACGATATTGTATGTGAATGTCATAAAAATTATGTTTCCCGATGCTGTGTAAGTGTGCAAGAGAACACGTGGCCACGGCTGAATGAATAGAGTGAACGCAGGTCTGAGTGTTTCTTTACTGTTGTATTTTCGGCACCCATTTTGCGGTTATTAACCTTCTTTATGCCAATTTGTTGCTAACAATATTTTCCCTTAGAATAGGTCATAGTATCAAGTCTATTCATACCTTAAAAGGGGAAAATTTTAGACTCAATCATATGTATCTGTGACTCTTTGGGCTATCATCTTTCCTTCTAACGGGACTGTGGGCTAAACATCGAGGGGAAGGATCATCTAACGGGTCTATCATTCTTGTAGCATTCCTTGATTTTGTTTAATGATTTTTGTATAGGCTTTGGATGTAATTTTATATGTTGTGAGAGAAGTTTATTCTGATAAAATAAACTACTCATAAACTTATTCCAGTGCGTTGGTCAGCTCGTTCCAAAATATCTATTTAATCATTTGTTATAGTTTTCCCACGTCTGTACGTCTAACTGTCGTCTTGTATGTGCGTGCACGTGAGTGGAGATATATATATATATATATATATATATATATATATATATATATATATATATATATATATATGTGTGTGTGTGTGTGTGTGTGTGTGTGTTTAGACTGTGTGACTCCTCTAAAGCAGGTCGTAGAAGATAGGCAGAGAGAGAGAAGATTTATCGATCTCAGAGACAGCCTCTACCACATTCTACCACCTCACTCGTGGAAATCTATTTCTATTGCTAACTTTCACTGTGACTATCACTTATTCTAATCTCTTTCGAAGGGACCAACCTAAGTCTTAATTCCCCTATCAAAAATCTACGACAAATGTGGGCTCGTTTCCGGTTTTTGAACTTAGAATAGGAAGAAGAGACGGCAAATATCAGCTCGTCTGTAATTTTCTTTATTCTGATATAGAGTAAGAGTGTGATGTCTTGTGAGTTTTGTATCTTTTAAAAATAATTTATCCCCTAGACGAATCGATCTGTTTATGGGCGTGCTGACCACACAACTAATAATTCTTTTTCCACAGCATTATTGAGCATTATACATTTGAGTTACAGGTTGATTTTGTCGGAATATATGTTAATTACTGATTTTGTAATACTAAACGCTGGTAAAGTTTGTGAGTGTATAACATTCACAGGGTTCTGAAGAAGTAGGTGTTTGAGCTAAGCTAAGGAGCGCGATCAGACTATACGTCCTGTAATTGCCTCCCTTACCCTAACTGTCTTCAGGGGTGAATTTGTAGTGGACTTAAAATTAAGGGGATTTTTTTTTTCTTCCTTAAACTAATTTTTGCAATAATTATTTTGCTTCCACTGTAGCAACTTATTTTTCAGTGAGTAATCTTTACTACCATTTATTTGGCGTAGTCGTCTGCATTAGGTGCTTTATTGCCGATTAATAGCAGCGATAGTTAGATACTATATTTTTGGAGGAGGTATCCCAGGTTAAAGTATATCATCTTTTGTTTTGGTATTTTCTCGTAAGTGGTAGGAACCAGTGCATTCTTGTCCCTATTTCTTTCTGGACTAAGTCTCAGCCACTGACTTATTATGGCAGAAAGGGCAAAGCTTAGACAAATCCTCATGGACGAGGCAAGAGAAGAAGGTTTGGAAGGCGAGGAAGCGAAAGCTTTTGTCAGGGACGAACTTGACAGATATGACGCGGAGAGGAAAGCAGCTGAAGCTAAAGAGCAGAAGAAGATTGAGGAAGAAATCGAAATTCGCAGGATGCAGCATGAGGAAAAAGCGAAGGAGAGACAGCATGAGAAGGAGAGGGAGGAGAGAGAGGAAAGAGAGAAGGAGAGACAGCAAGAGAAGGAGAGGGAAGAGACAGCATGAGTTGGCTCTTAAAACTCTAGAATTCCAAAGTCGTGGTGCTGCCTCTATCTCCAGCAATGGAGAGTCTTCTTCTCATTCCTCTATAACTGATCCTCCTAGCACACAATCTACTCATCTCACTGCTATGTCTTTTCCGCTAGAATCTTTCCCTTGTCCTAATGAGAAGATTGACACATGGTTAGATAAATTTGAGAAAATTGCAACTCTGTACGGTTTAGAGAGGTTGCGTTGGAATATAAAGCTTTCTCAGGCGCGGAAAAGCAGTGCGTATGATGTTTACGCCAAACTTGAAAGTAGCCAACAAGACAACTACGACTTGTTGAAGAAAGCTGTACTTGAGCGCTTTGAAATGAATGCGCGAAAGTTTTTGCAACTGTTTCGCAGCAGCAGGAAGGAGAGCTCAAAAACTTTTCAGCAGTTCTCGTCTCGTCTAAAGGGATATCTGACAAAGTGCCTAGAGCTCTCGCAGCTCCCCTCTACCTATGAAGGTCTGGAGGAATTTGTTATAACAGAACAAATAAAGAACACTTTGTCTGCTGATACCCGGAGATTTCTAGCTGAGCAGGGTGCAGAGAAGCTTGAAGACATCTTAGAAAAGTCTGAGCGATATCACAATGCGCTGGCTGAACTACCGGCCACAAAACGTAAACCGACAGAAGAGCATTTTCGGAAAAATAATCTAGACCAATCTTCTCATGCTTCTCAGGTTTCTAACCAAAATAACCACAGAGAAACTGGACCTCAAAACCCCCCTCCTGAAAAATCCAAGTTCTACAAAAACAAGTACCCAACCACAGTAAACAGTCTGATCAACCCGACCGCCCTTCATGGCAGCGCAGCCAGAAAGGACAAGGTGGCAAAGGGAGAACCCCTGAGCACGGGACTAATGATCAGGGCGAGCACACTGAGCCTAAACGCATCGGATGCTTGCTAACAGTCTCGCTAGGCGGAATTATTGACAGTGATTCCCAACCTGTAGAGGGAGACAGACCCTCTACGCGAGGTACTGTTATTTTGAACGGTTCTCAAACTTTTTGTTTATTTGACACGGAACTTTCTTATGATTGCATTGGTGCCAGACACCTGGTTAAACCCGGTCAAGAGACAGGAGAGACCGTCAAACTTTGTGAAGCTTCTAAGAGTGATGCACCTACAGCGCTTCCCATCGCACTGGTGGAGATCCACTCTGAGTTTGTCAGAGGCGTGATCAAAGCGGTTGTTATGGATGATTCCATCTACCCAGTCATACATGGCGGGAGATACGTGTTTATTGGGAAACCGAAAGAGCCGATTGTGGCAGCAGTAACTACAAGAGGGCAAACCAAGAAGGAACGGGAGCCTGCGCCTAATTTGTTACCTATGGAACTTAAAGAAGCGCAACAAAAAGCCCCTACTTTGGCACTCTGCTTTAGGAAACTGACCATGGCTAAGGAACCCAGACAGCACGGGGACATTTTTTCTAAGGATGGCGTACTTTATCGCAGAACGGGCAAGCCTGACCAAGGTTACAACCAGCTCCTAGTACCGAAACAGTACAGAAGCCAAATCCTAGAAATGGGGCACTCTCTTCCCTTTAGCGGACATATGGGACAGAACGCCACAAACCAACGGATAACCACTCATTATCGGTGGCCAGGAGTAAATACTGATATTATCAGGTATGTCAAATCCTGTGCCCAGTGCCAACGTGTAACACCCAAGCAACGGACACCCCCAGTCCACATGGGTGAAATGCCAATAGTGGGAACACCATTCGAACGGGTTGTGATCGACATTTTAGGGCCTTTTGAAAGGACTAAAAGAAGGAATAGGTTTATCCTCACCTTAGTCGACACACGCACTTTATGGGCAGAAGCTATCCCGCTAACATGCGCAGATGCCAAGCATGTCGCAGAAGCCCTAGGGAAGATTTTCACTCAGTTGGGATTTCCTCAGCGAATGTTGATGGATAACGGATCCCCATACCGAAACCTGTTGATGGATAAGATCGTGAAGATCTTGAGGACCCAACACATCTACACAAAGCCTTATACTCCGGCCGGAAATGTGCTCGTAGAACGTGTTAATGGAAACCTCAACATGATGCTAAGTAAACTGGCACAAGTGAAACCTGACGATTGGGATCTTTGTATTCCTGCAGCTTTATTTGGCTACAGAGAATCTCCTCATACGTCCACAGGATTTCCGCCAGCTACGCTTTTATTCGGCAGACCCATTAAGGGCCCGCTTGAAGCCTTACTTTGGTCGCTGACAGACCAGAAGGCCGATGAGACAGTCGTCTCAGCAAGTAAATATGTGTCGGATTTAAAAGGAAGGTTGAAACTAGGATGGGACCTAGCAACGACTAACTTTAAGCGAGCACGCACAAAGCACGCTAACCGATACAGGAAAGTCGCGAAAGAAAGAGAACTGGAAGCAGGAGAGAAAGTTTTGGTGTTACTCCCTACCGGAAACAACCAACTGAGGATCGGATGGCAAGGGCCGTTTAACGTCCTGAAAAAGATTTCTAAGGCTAACTACCAGATCTCTATTGAAGGAAATGAGAGGGTTTTCCATTTAAATCTGTTAAAGAGATACTTGGAAAGACCGGGGCTGACCTCCGAACATCTCCTGACGATCGCCAAAATTGACGAAGATGACGTTAGTGGCAGGGAAATTCCACTGCAAGCACACGTAATCTTTCAAAAATGTCAAAAGCGGCGACGCTCTTTCAAGCGCGCATGGGAGACATTCCAGAGAAAGGAAACTTTTGGAGTAGACTTGAGTAGGAATTCGAGAGAGATGGAGGGGGGGGGGGAAGATGAGAGGGAAGAAGACAGACACCCTGAAGCTACGGATATAGGAAATTTATTTCCATAACGTAGACATGGAGTGCTTCCATATCTTAAAGGGGGGACGTTCTGTCACAGAGAGTTTATGATCTTAAATTGTCTATATCCTCTTCTTTTCTTCACCCGTGTCCTCTATTTTATTATAACTCTTTATCCTTTTTGTGTGTTTTCGCATTCGTACGTTTGCGACTATAAACATTACTATTTTCCCATTCAAACTTTCGCCGGGTTTCGGTTTCTCATTTAGAAACGCACTAGTGATGTTATTACGTAGACGCCAGGCTCGGGAGGTTATTGCGTTGTAGACGTAAACTGTGAATATTCGCTTTCGCTAGACGTATAGGCGACATATCGTCAGCATTTTCACTTGTCACAGCGGTTCTCAGGCTGAGTTTCTCGGGGAGGTGCGAAAAACTGCCCTGCACTGGAGACGGGTTGTCTGAGATTTCTCCTATGACACTCACGCTCCACGGCCAGTTTTGGCGTAAGGTGCGAAGATGCACGGTTTGGCATGTTATTGCCAGCGTTTAAGTTAACTAAGTGTTAATGTGAAGGGGGAGAGTTCGGCGCTGTTTCGTGTTTTCGGAATAATTTATCCTTTGTCTGGTTTAAGATATTAACCAGAATGTTGAAACTAGATTTTCATTCTTACTCCTAAATTTTTGCAGTAGACAGATCGCTGTGCTAGATCTAATACCTGTGTTTTGGCGAAGTCTGAGTCTCTTGGCCACATTTTGCCGAGCTCTAGACTACCATTTGATTGCAGTATTCTAGTTCATGGTTTAGTCTGTAGTTCTGTGTGGAGGTAAATATCATATATATATACATATATATCTAGTATTTTGTGAAGTGTTTAAAGGGTTAAATCGCTCATTTCACTAGTTAGATTTTGTGCAGAGTGCTTAATTTATATAGTCTGTATTATTTTATAGTGACAAGTTACAGTGGAAAACAGAAAATTATAATTTCTAGCTTAAACTCAGTCGGCTATTAATGAATTTAACTTAACTGCTAAATAATCAGACGAGAATATATTTTAAAAATAAACTTATAACTGCATTTCTACATCAGTGAGTATTGACGGGATACGTATGTATTCCTAATTCATGATGATTGATTTTTTTAAATATAACTACTTCACGGGAATTTAAACGATAAGTCAAGCGCTACGCGTGCAGTTTAAAATGTAAGTTATATTGAGTACATTATATGTAAAATATTTCTTACGTGTTTTTCTTTATTCAGTGAATACTGGGTAACCCAAACTTTGCCAGCGCTAAGTACAGAGTAAATATATGTGAAGAACAAAAACATTCTTTCCTTAAAGACTGGGTCCATAACCTGTACCAGAACTTTAAAAGAAGTAACAGGCCCAGCGAGCCTGATTTGATTCTTCCTGAGAAAACTCTAGTACATTTTCAGCCTTTGTGGCAAGAGACTATTACAGAAAAAAAGCATTAACTTTTCCGACTCTGTTGACAAGTAGTGTGGTGATCAAATATAGTCCGATCCTGAAAGAAGACACCGACCTGACATTCCTCATTTCTAGAAAACCTAGTCATTTGACACTGTGCTCGCTGTTAGTGTTCGTGCCGGGACAAATTTTAATGTGACTTAAACAGACATCTGAAAAGTAAGAACACCCAAGGAATCGTTCCCTGTAGCAGAGAATTTAGCCTGTCTTTTTGGAACTGGGGATTTCTTGGTCAAGAGTGCCTTCGACGATACTGTATGTGATAGTCATAAAAATTATGTTTCCCGATGCTGCCATCAAAGCTGAAAGTATGCAAGAGAACACGTGGCCACGGCTGAATGAATAGAGTGAACGCCGGTCTGAGTGCTTCTTTACTGTTGTATTTTCGGCACCCATTTTGCGGTCATTAACCTTCTTTATGCCAATTTGTTGCTAACAATATTTTCCCTTAGAATAGATCATAGTATCAAGTCTATTCATACCTTAAAAGGAGAAAATTTTAGACTCAATCATATGTATCTGTGACTCTTTGGGCTATCATCTTTCCTTCTAACGGGACTGTGGGCTAAACATCGAGGGGAAGGATCATCTAACGGGTCTATCATTCTTGTAGCATTCCTTGATTTTGTTTAATGATTTTTGTATAGGCTTTGGATGTAATTTTATATGTTGTGAGAGAAGTTTATTCTGATAAAATAAACTACTCATAAACTTATTCCAGTGCGTTGGTCAGCTCGTTCCAAAATATCTATTTAATCATTTGTTATAGTTTTCTCACGTCTGTACGTCTAACTGTCGTCTTGTATGTGCGTGCACGTGACTGGAGATATATATATATATATATATATATATATATATATATATATATATATATATATATATATATATATATATATATATATATATATATATATTAATAGTCGAAGGTAATCGGAGAAGAAGAAGGCAGAGAAAATCCTGGGCTGATAACATCAAAGAATGGGCAGGACACGGCTTATCCACACTTGTACGCATTGCTGAGGATAGAGAGCAGTGGAGGACCCTGTCTGCTGATGCTTCCACCATGGCACCCCTACGACCCATGAAGGGTTACGGGCTGAGATGATGATGATGATGATGATATATATGTATATATATATATATATATATATATATATATATATATATATATATATATATATATATATATATATATATATATATATATGTTTAGACTGTCTGACTCCTCTAAAGCTGGTCGTGGAAGATAGGCAGAGAGAGAGAAGATTTCTCGATCTCAGAGACAACCTCTACCACATTCTACCACCTCACTCGTGGAAATCTATTTCTATTGCTAACTTTCACTGTGACTATCACTTATTCTAATCTATTCAGAAGGGACCAACCTAAGTCTTAATTCCCCTATCAAAAATCTACGACACAGCAGAAAAGCTCTTAGTGGTAAAATATGCAGAATCTAACGGCAATCGGGCAGCAATTCGACATTTTTCCATTAACGAGTGCAACATTCGATTATGGCGAAAAAACAAAGAGGCGCTGCAAGTGTTGCCTAGTAAGAAAAAGGCGAATCGTGGGTCACCACCAGATCTTCCAGACCTAGAAAAAACATTATTGGAATGGGTAGTGGATAGAAGGCAACAAGGCATCGGTGTTTCATGCATTGAAATCCGACTTAAAGCTCTGGAACTTAAAAAATCTCGTACATTTAAAGCGTCATATGGATGGGCAGTTCGTTTTATGAAGCGACATGGTCTTTCAGTTCGTCGAAGAACTACTATCACGCAGCATCTTCCAGACGACCACGAAAAAAAGCTTCTGGAGTTCCAAAAGTTCGTAATCAAATTGAGAAAAGAACATATTTATGACCTTGCACAGATTGGAAACGCCGGTCAAACGCCTCTGACTTTCGATATGCCCTACGACAGGACCGTAGACACGAAAGGCATAAAAACTGTGTCTATACGTACAACTGGACACAAGAAGTCTCACTTCACCGTTATGTTAGCGTGTACTGCAGATGAAGGAAAGTTGCCGCCTTTCATAATTTTTAAGAGAAAGACTCTACCAAAAGGAGTACAATTTCCGAAAGGTGTACACATCCGTGTTCATGCTAAAGGATGGATGGATGAAGCACTAACCAATGACTGGTTAAAATGTGTTTGGGCAACACGTCCAGGTGGTCTCCGAAAACAATCTTCCATGTTGGTGCTCGACTCGTTTCGGTGTCATCGGATGCCTTCTATCCAGAAGGAAATGTAGAAACTTAAATCTGATCTGGTTATAATTCCAAGCGGCATGACCCGTCTGTTGCAGCATTTAGACGTCGCTGTTAATAAGCCGATGAAAGATGCTATTTGTCGGAAATGGAATGCACGGTTAAGCGACGGGAATCACACATATACTGCTGGTGGCCGTATGCGTCAACCGACTCTCACAGATGTCGCAGAGTGGGTACATGCTGCTTGGAATGAATTAGATAAGACTATAATTCAACAAGGCTTCCTCAAATGTATTTCGAATAAACTTGACGGCAGCGAGGACGACGTTTTGTGGGAGAAAGAACAGGTGTCATCGGATGAAGATGATGGCGATATTTATTATGATGGCACCAATAATGGCATTGACTAGACAACACTAGATGAGCTTCTTTCTAGTGAGAGTGATGACGAGGGAGTCCAAAGTACCTAAAATTTAGGTGTTGCGTACCTATTTCTGTTTGTTATTATACTTTCAGTTTTTTAACAAATGTTTCATAAAATAAAATCATGAAAACTTATGGTGCGTTTTATACACGAATTTCCATTTTACCAGAAAATTTTGGGCTAAATCAAGCATGCGTATTATACACGAGCGCGTCTTATATGCGAGATTTTACGGTATATATATATATATATATATATATATATATATATATATATATTTATATATATATATATATATATATATATATATATATATATATATATATATATATATATATATATATATATATATATATATATATATATATATATATATATATATATATATATATATATATATATATATATATATATATATATATATATATATATATATATATAACATCCGTAAAAAAAATATTGACAAACTATAAACACGAATGATCAGGATTTCTTCTTTCGTGAGGAAATAAGATAGTAAATAGATATTACGCTAAAGAGTTAAGGTGTGAAAGAAAATTACTTGTTAAAATTTGTGACGACATGAAGCCTCTCGAGAAAAAGACATGATGCTACAAAAAAAGGGAGGCGCGGCAGAGTGGGGACACAAACAATCATAATCTACTAACATGAAGTGTACAGGTATGAAATATCAGTATTGAGTCCTATGTGAATGTCAATGGACAGAAGAAGATACCATTGAAGCTCTTACCTGCACTAATTACACCTATAACCATGAATATAGTTCGTGGAGCATTTCAATGAAATGACACTCTAATTGCGCAAAGAAACACAATAGAAATTCATCGAATAGGATGCTTCAGGCTAACAACTTCCAGCTTTTGGGAGCTAAGATGAAGTTGAAGAAAAACAAGGTAAAGGCTGTCCCATAGCTGATACTACAGTAATGGAGTTGTGACGGTATTGTCTCCCCTGCTCTGCAAAGGTAGTCCCAGAATAGCCACACCTAGAGTATAAAAATGAGAGTCTTCAAAGGTATCAAACTTTGCTCAAGATTACTCTTGGTAGAGATATAATAGAAGGTTGATATTTCTATTTGAGCCTCACGGGATTTTAAAGAAAAGCAAGCATAACAACTAAGATCAGAGCTCACAGCTGTATGTGATTCAGCAACTATTGCTTTAATAGCTCTATATGTATTTAAAACAATATGAGTCATACGGGTGCAGACATACAATTTACTCAATAGTGATTAATTCAACTAAAGATTTATAGTTACTAATAAACAGGTTTAATAATCATTTGTGGGTTAACAATATAAAATAAATAAAGTTGTTTATAAAAAAGAAGCAATGATATTTCTCATCATCGGATGATGTTGAATTTTGGTGAAAAATAGAAACAGATTTGACATGTCCATTGGCTGCGATTTTATGGCACTTAACTGCCGGTGTGGGGCCGGTTGACGTCTGCTTCAGTCGCTGTTGGTTCCCACAAGGTTCCATGGACTGGTCCTTTTCTTCAATACTCAAGTCTGATGGCTGTAGCACGTCCCATGCATTAAATCTAAAGTAACTAACTACAAAGGTTGTCAAGCGTCTTCAAGACTTGTCAAATGTTGGTGTTTAGCGTCGACAGCTGGCAACCTGTACCACAAATTGAGAGGGAACAAATGTATCTTTTGAATATTGGGTCTCCTGATATGAGCATCAGGTGACCTCCGCTTCCATCCACCACTTCATCTTTCTCAAAAAGTGTAGCCGACCAGATAATTAATTTTAACCCCAGTGAGTCGAATGAAAGTGGTTTTGGACAGCGGAAGGCATCAACTGAAATATATATAAATGTACATATAAAACTTACTATCTCGGCATCATTCAAAATTTATCACCGCGCAAACCCCGTGGATATAACTGACCAATGAAACACCAGCTTAGTACAAATACTGTCAGAAGATACGCTAGACATGGAGGAAACAAGTGTAGATGTTGATGATATTTCGGAAGGCAGTGTGCAAATAATCATGGAGTACCTGGATAAAGAAGGACCCATTTCGATAAGAGGGATCATTAGCCTTAGACAGATAGCAATAGATTCGCTGGATGTGTTGTAGAACCGAAGTTATTATGAATAGAAGACAGTGGTGCATGAACCATGTTGTGTTTTTCCCTGTTTCGGCTGCTCCAGTGAATAGTCTGATAAACTATAGGTTAAAGTGGATAGGCATAGTGACAGAGCTCATTCATATGAGTAAAACAAGTCTAAGATGAAGGAAATCGGTGCAGAAATAAGGATTCCAGAATTATTTTAGATTTGTTATCTAAGTCAGCAAATAGATGTTCAAGTTGGTCAGAGCTTTTGCCAGCAGACCTAGGAAGGACTTTGTTTCAGATAAGTAGCCCAGTGTTGGGCTACTTCAACTTTCAAATACCATAAACCCACCTATGAATAAACTATGTGATGATGAAAACACTGTGGTGTATATAGAAGACATTTGACAGTCATATGAGTCATTAAAGTAACATTTATATTCATCTATACAAGAAAGCATAAAAATAGAGACAGATTCCATCAGGAAGCAAGAAAACAGTGAATATGAACTATATTCGTTTAAGATATTAACTGTAAATGTGTTATATATATATATATATATATATATATATATATATATATATATATATATATATATATATATATATATATATATATATATATATATATATATATATATATATATATATATATATATATATATATATATATATATATATATATATATATATATATATATATATATATATATATATATATATATATATATATATATATATATATATAAGTGACCCATAATTTATTTTGCAATCAATTGAATTTTATTTGAAAATTAACAAAGAACAAAGAAGAAAAGATCTTGTATATAAATAAATTATAAATTGTACCCAGAGTCTTCATTGAATTATTTAAAATTATTTTAAAGTTCTTTTGTAGTTAATTACCCCTAGCAGAGTCATTGTCTAAGGTTAGTCTGGAGAGGAGCCCATATGAATCTAGATAGTACATTACCATCTCATCTAGGAACCTATACAGCTAGACTATACCTTTGATGTCGATACACCATTACTCTTTTCAGAGAGTGGGGTATTTCCTGTAAGACCAGGCTCTTATCTGGCACTTTCCTGGTATCATCTGATACATCTTGATGCGTGCCGTAATATATCAAAGTTCGGAGAAGGTCTCTGTGGCCAAAGTACACACTAGGGGTAGTCAAATAACACGTATCAGCATAACTTCAGTGAGCTGACAACACCTTCTTCACAATTTACGATACACAGTTTATTTTACTTGAGATATAGCTTCATGACATAGAATATAGGCCCAATGGCAAATGCAGTAATAGTAAGTCTGCCAGTCCGTTCACTATCAAACGCTGTCCTGGCATTTATGCAGTCTTTATTCTCATCGTACACTTGACATCTTCGTAACTGTATATACTTCCTGACTAGAATAAACTAGGGACACCTCAACATAGAATCTTGATGCCCTAGTGATGGAATGATGCAGGAAAAACACAGTAGACTGCAAGAGCTCAATACACATACGTCCGCTCAATTAAAACACAAGCCGCATTTCCTCTAGCAGACGATCACTCACTTCTTCAAATATTTGCGTCTGCTTCTACACCATATCGTTATGACGTCACTTCCTCTATTAGTGAGTAAGTCCGTATAAAATTATCAGAAAATGAGCCCTGTCGAGCTTACTATAATACCTACATAATCGTTATGAATTTTAATAATAACATCACTCCCCCCCCCCCCCCCACCCCGCAAAAATAATGTAAACAAAGTGGTGTGAGTATAACATCACTAGAGTGAAATATGGTAACATCAAATTTCACTGTAAGTAAGAACTAGAATAGCACCCAGGTTTTTGCCCTAGGGTAGGCAATTTAACACTCAAAGTGTGGACCATGGTTTTTAGGACCATTTCAATGTCTACTCACGGACAAACTCCTTTTAACAGCAATGTGAGGTCGCCATAACTAAGTTTTCCCAACACATAAAAAATGATGGTAGCAATACATGCACTCACATACCTCACACCGTCCAATAACACCTATTAGTCAAGTCCAGTATCAGTTGTCAAATAGTTAACTTATTGATCAAAATCAAGAATGCAAAGTATTAAAGAACATACTGTAGCGAGTAGATTCTATGAAAAGGGCAGTAATCTTGAATATGTTTTTTGACAAGGTAGATTGTGAGTTACGCCCGATTAAGCTGAGGCTTGTTTAACTTTATAATAGAAACATCTCCTTCTATTTTTGAGTGACAGAATACAGGAAAGCGTGTGAACGCTGTTTAATCTCAAATGTTGAGATGTATATGTTCTGTACTGTTTTGAGCCATGTGAATAGCTCGCAGCTAGGCTGCATGTATTATTGAGAGCGGTGTTCTAAACAGCCGGGTCTCGTGATTGGGTTTTTTGGCGGGACTAGAGTGTGTGATCCCGTAGATGAGAGGATGTTCGGAGCGTTGGACCGGGGTGGTCAACGCTGTGTGTGTTTTTTGATGATGGGTCAACGCTGTGTGTGTTTTTTGATGATGTATGCCTACGTAGTGCTTTGAATAATTTCGACTTGTATTATATTAACTGCAGTATGGAGATTTGTGAAGCTGTTGTGAAGCTATTAACTGCAGTATGGAGATTTGTGAAGCTGTTGTGAAGCTATTATAAGTCCGGGATTAGGACAGGCCATATTTGATTAACTGCAGTATGGAGATTTGTGAAGCTGTTGTGAAGCTATTATAAGTCCGGAATTAGGACAGGCCATATTTGATTAACTGCAGTATGGAGATTTGTGAAGCTGTTGTGAAGCTATTATAAGTCCGGGATTAGGACAGGCCATATTTGATTAACTGCAGTATGGAGATTTGTGAAGCTGTTGTGAAGCTATTATAAGTCCAGGATTAGGACAGGCCATATTTGATTAACTGCAGTATAGAGATTTGTGAAGCTGTTGTGAAGCTATTATAAGTCCAGGATTAGGACAGGCCATATTTGATTAACTGCAGTATGGAGATTTGTGAAGCTGTTGTGAAGCTATTATAAGTCCGGGATTAGGACAGGCCATATTTGATTAACTGCAGTGTGGAGATTTGCGAAGCTGTTATGAAGCTGTTATTATAGCACTGACATTATTGTTAACTGCCGAGTGTGCAGTCTGTTGAGCGCTGGGGATAGTGTGCATTTTCACTGTGGACTTTATATTTATGCCTACGTGTTCGTGTTGTAATTCAAACTGTACATTGATGTGAACGTGATTGTGCCGTGACTTAATAAATCATCATTAAGTGTCACCAGGCGTTTACACCATTCTATGACTATTATGTACGTGCCTTGTGGTGTGAGTGTCTACCCTATCCCACACCCACTTGCAATATTCTACACACAGTGACCAGAGAACCGTAGCACACATACCATTATGATGAATAGCCCTGTGTGGGCGTGGCTTATTCTATTATAGATAGCTCGGAACAACAACAGTTGGACAGTGACAGTTAGCGAAATAATATCGACAATCCGGGCTGATACCACTGTTGTATTACCATTAGCGACCTGCTTGGAACCCATTTAAAACAAGATTATAGCAGCCAAAGAATGGATGTATCACATACACATTTTTAACAACGTAAAAAGATTAAATTAGGCATACAATCAAATTAGTAATGTGAATGAATGCATCATCATACGCGAAAAGATTAACGTCATCTGTACATCTTAAGTACTTGTAATAAAAAGTATACGGTGGTGTCAATTAAAAATTTTTTATTTTTAACATGATGAAGTTGTGTGTCCAATCAGGTAAGAATACGCTGATGTATGGTATAAGTTGCGAATTTGTTGTGAGAACAATTAAAATGTTCCATCATATAATTAGTGTGAGTGTAGTAATGACTTATGTCAAAGACAAAATCTCATCAAGCTAATTAAAACTAATCAACAGCTAATTAAAGCATAGTATTTAAAGCAACCATGTTCTACTGTCATCCGTACTAGTGGAATTATAACCAACTAAAGTCCAGAGAAAATATTTATAATCGTGCACAAAATCCATGTCCATGATTATCCTCCATGTTATCATGTAGGTTTCTTTATGAATTCAAGTTAATCACCACTGTTCAATGTTCATTCTGATACAGATAAATTATCGCACGTTACGATTTATTAAGTTATGTCCCTTTGTCCATGAGAGGCATTCATGAGTTAAATCCCTTAACTTTCGTACAATGTTGAGAAACTGGAATAAATCAATCTTCGCATTCAAACGACTCAAATGTCACTTATTCGTAGTCCATCAATTAATGTGTGTGTTATATACATAAACCGTGTATGGAAACAGTCAATAAGGTTCAAGACATCCATGTGACGAGCTGAGTAAAAAGAGGTATATGATGTAATTGACGATCTTAGAATTCATCATCATAACGTGCTGAGTGATCATGGTCAATACATGTAAGCACTGTCAAGAGAGTTACTGAGCGATTTCCTTCACTTGCTGATGAAACAATAAGACAGATTTCAGTCTTGGTTTTCATCACAGGGTATGTTCCTATATCCTCTTTTAGTAGCAGTAATATGTCATTAGATTCAAGTCAGAATAAGCATCGTCAGCAAAATATGTGCATATATGGTACACTGTCTATTGGTCAACTTGCGGAGAAGTAAGTTGATAGGTTTGCTGTAACTTCACATCAGACTTGCATTTGCAGTGTTGTTAGCTGACAGTGGGTATTTCACACACCGTTATGACACATCCGCCACCACGTTCTGACTGCCTTTGATGGCACGAATTTCGTATTCATAGGGCTGGAGAGCGAGTGCTGCCCTGGCTGCTTTCTCATTACGAAATTTTGCAGTTTTAAGATACGATAACGCCCGTAGGTCTGTCTCCAGTACGACTTTCGCGCCAATAAGATAGCGTTGCAATTATGCAAAACAATACACCACCTCGAGTAATTCCCGCTCGAAGATGGGGTATTTTTTCTGTTGGTGTCAATTTAAGACTGACATACAGAATTGGATGAAGACAATCATCGAATTCATGCAAAAGTGTATCGCCGATCCCCGAACCAGAGGCATCGACCCTAAGGATAGAACAAAGTCTAGTATCAGGCAATCTTAAAATTGGTGATCTAGAGAAAAATGATTTTCATAAATTATATGAATTTTGCACGATTGAGTCCAAACAATCTTATTTGGAGAGTTCTTCCTTAAGAACCAAGACAGAACTGAAGTAATTTCTGAAACATTAGGTAAGAACTTTCTGTAGAATCCGACAAGACCTAAAAGACTGCGAACTTGTTTTTTTTTTTTTTTTTTTTTTTTTGTCTTATGAATTTCTAGATTCAAGATCCTGGAGATAGAAGAATCCTCAGGCTTAAGAAAACCGCCTCCCACTTTGTGACCAAGAAAAGAAATTTCAGTGAATCCTATTTGAGTTTTAGAAGGTCTCGCAGTAAGATTATGGAGGCGAAGAGTATTCAATAAAGACTGAATTCCAAGAACATGCTCTTCCCAAGATTCGTGGAAAAGGCAAATATCATCAATATAGGTGATGATGTCATCACGCCTAGAAAAAAATTTTCTCATCATACGAACAAAAGTCGCAGGAGCGTTAACGAGACCAAAAGACATAAAATTAAATTGGAACAATCCCAAAGGTTTCGCGAAAGCTGTATAAGGTTTGGCTCTGTCCGACAGAGGTACTCACTAATATCCTTTAGAGAAATCAAATTACGGAAAAGGTTGCTGTAGATAGTCTATCCAATAAAGAATAAAGAGAAAGAAAAAATAATATAAAGTAATATTAATATCCTTGAAGTTCCTAAATGACAAAGAAAAACCATAACCAATGTAGTAAAGAGAAATCAATGGAAAAGAAAAAATATAAAGTAATATTAATATCCTTGAAGTTCCTAAATGACAAAGAAGAACCATATAGTAAAGAGACAATGGAAAGAAGGAAAACAAGCAGCCAAATATACAGTTTTGACTGAAGAGTATATGACCAAAGTGAACATGACACCTGATCAACATCGTCATTATTCAAACCTGTGTGACTGTTCTCGAGGAGATATCTGAAATGTGAAATGAAGGAATGCCAAGCAAAATAAGTTGAAAAATTAAAGAAGTTATACCATCCGACACCGTAAGAAACAAGCAGGTGAGATAGTCAAGATCTGAAACAAAAAGGATAATAAAAGAAAACCGCGCGCAAGAACGCACTAAAATCTGTGTGTTGCTGAATCATGTAACAATTGTACATCAAGACGATGGTCTCGAAAGTAATCTCCGTTGTCAAGATCGACAACCATGCGTGCATCCACATTTGAGTAAAAATAAATAATTGCCTCCCTATCAGTGGCGGCTTTCTTTAATGAGCTGTTAAGCTGCAGCACCCCCTGTAAAAAAAAGGACTGCATACTGTCTCTACTAAATTATAATACATAATCCGGACAGACCAAAAAATACAAAAAATTGAGGTTATACCGGAAGGGTTAAATACAAAACAAACAAAAAAATTATCCAACACCGTATTGTGGCAAGTGCTGCAAACGATGACAGTTCAAGTGACCTTGACCTCTTATAAGCGAATGCTTGTTATACACGCAGCAAGAGGCCAGCTGCGATTGGGTGAATTTATTTAACTAGTGCTGCAACGGAACACAGCTCAAGTGGAAACTATCTCTATCAAGCGACTGTTTACGTGCGCGTTCACCATAATACCGCAAAACGTTGGTCAATTGCATTGTTTTGAGATTAATTTAATGCTGATATTTTCTTGTGTGCTGAATTATTATAGAAATGAGTGAAGTAACTGTTACATATTTACAAGAAATTGTTTTTTTGCGATTGTCGTTGGCTGAAAAATGCCGTGTAAAAACACTAGGTCGGCCTCTTCCGAATCTAAAAATTATCCAGACCTCGACTAGCAAGAACAGTACATACCAGAGAAAATTTAACAGAGAAATTTATGAACATCATGACTGGTTGTGTGGCTGTAATGTAAAGAATGCATTATTTTGTTTTCCTTGTTTACTTTTCAACGGTGATACTACATGGACAAAGACAGGCGTAACGGATCTGATACATTTGCATAGCAAGCTTCAGAAACACGAAAATAACACAGTCCACGTTAGATACGTTGTAGCATTGGGGATGCTGGGGACAGTGGATATTTCTTCACAGTTAAGCGAGGCATACAAATTAAATATTAATAAACACAATGAAGAGGTGAAAAAAAAAAACAGAAACATTCTTTAAAAAATAATTGACTGCATAAAGTTTTGTGGGAAATTTGAACTTCCACTGCGTGGTCATGATGAAAGTTTGGAGTCTGCTAATCAGGGCGTCTTTAGAGGATTACTAGACTTTGCTTCTAAACTGGATGATACATTGCGAACTCATTTTGAAACTGCCACTGTTTTCAAAGGACATTAAAAAACAATTCAAAACGAGCTTCTACAATGTATCCTAGAAGGTGCAGAGCTCAAATTGCTAGCGACATAAGCAAAGCAAAATTCCTTGCTGTTATGACGGACGACACAACAGATGTTGCAGCAACGACACAACAAGTTCTTGTTTTTCGTTATGAGCACGAGGGTCAGGTGCACGACAGATTATGGGGATTTAACAACCCTATTTCACAGAATGCTCAAGGTCTGTCAGAATACGTTCTACTACAACTGATTTTTATTCTGAAAGATGGCTATACCAAGCTAATAGCTCAAACCTATGACGGTGCTGCTGTAATGAGTGGAGAGAAAGATGGAGTACAAACTATAATTAAACAAAAATACCAACATGCTCATCTTATTCACTGTTACGCACACCAGTTAAATCTAATAATGCAAAAAGCTGTCTCACAAAATTCAGAAGTGCGTATTTTCTTTCACACATTGTCAGGAATACCTGCATTTTTTTCAAGATCACCACAACGACTCTCGGTTCTGCAGAAAAAGTGTAAAAGAATTCCGTCAACATGTAACACTAGGTGGAATTTCAACTCCAGGACTGTTTGCACAGTCTATGAAAACAAAGATGAACTGAAAGAATGTTTTGGTGAGTTGCGCGATTCAGGTAATTGTGCAACAGTCCAGGCAGCGACTGGACTTCTCCATGTGTTGAATGATACCGATTTCTTGTTTTGGCTGTCCTTCTTCCACCGTATCATGCCACATGTTGATGTTTTGTATGATAAACTTCAAAGCCGCAATGCTAATTCTTTGATAGTTTATTCAGCAGTGCAGGATTTTCATCGTGTGATTTCAGGTACCAGAAATAACATTGACATCTCTGTTAACTTCCACGATTCAGAACAAACAACAGATTCTAGAAAACGTAAAAAGAATATTGATCTAAACAGTCTTGTTAAGGAAGTATGTGATACAATTTGCTTTCAAGCAAAGGAACGATTTGCGTTTACTGGTCATCTTTCCGCAGCGAGATTATTGGTTCCAGAACAATTTCCTCTTTACAGTCAAGAATTCCCGTCAAGAGAACTTGATGAAACTGTAGCGGCAGACCCGATGTTGAATAAAGAGAGACTTCGGACCGAGCTATCCGTACTTTATGAAATAGAAGAGTTTCATCACTTTTCTGGGCCTTTCAAAATTCATGAAATAATTTTAAAAAGTGGACTACAAAATTCTTTTGCTGAAGTAAATTGTCTTGTGAAAATCATACTCACAACCCCTATGACGTCAGTAGAACCAGAGAGATGTTTTTCTACACTGAAAAGAATAAAAACTTTCCTACGGAGCACCATATCTGAAAACCGCCTTTCAGCATTAGCCATGCTAAGCATCGAGAGTAAATGATTGATTCCTGCAGTGATTTCAATGACAGAGTTATTGAAGTTTTTGTAACAAAGAAAGACAGAAAATGGACTTCACTTTTAAATAGGTTAGACACATTTGTGTCTGGGTTGATATTTTACATGGTGGTCACAAGTTGTGAGTGTTATGTATAGTATTTTAAATGAATGAACAGTGTAGCACCCTGTTAAGGTCAGTTTTTTAAGCAAGGGGATTTAAACATTAATATTTTTACATGTCAGGGCAGATTTTGTTGTTATCTCCCTTGATCTATTAATTGGGCGTTTAAAACTATTTGATCGAGATTTTTTCGAGACCTTTCTAGAAGGTTCTCGTTATGAGCTCAACTCACGGCTCGCGTATCGGCGCATGCGTGACTGTTTGAGCGGGACTGATATGCGATATCTCGTGACAGTTTGCTCTGGGCGTTTGACCGGGCTGGTCAGCCATGTTTTTCTGATTGTGTGTACGGAGAAATAGTTTTGTGTTATAGAAATGTTGGAGATATCCCCGATATATTTCTGAAAGCCAAGGATTGATGGCTGATAGTTATGTGACTTCTTTCTGATGCTGTCCGTGAAGGTAAAAGTACATTTTGACATTATTTTGCCAGAGATTTACCTGACTTGTTTTGTCAGAGGAGATACAGAGAACATTAGATATTTTGAAGCCCGGCTCTTATGCGGCTTATTTGGCTAGAGTCTTGCATGGCTTATTTCGTCAGAAAAGGTAGAGAGGAATTACTGACATACTGCTAGCACTTCGATACCTGCAGTCTGTTCAGAAAGTCGTTGATTTTGGATGTAATGAACTGTTGTTATTCTATGATATGTGTGAACGATGTCCCATTGACCGTGTAGTGATATGTCCTTGTTTCTGTGGAGTTAATAAATCGTGAACAATCGTACCACAGTCGTTTCCAACAATTTCCTGAATATTTCATGTGTTTTGGGTGTGTGTGATCATTGCTGTCTTACTACACGCATTCGCTCATTGACTTGTCTGTACACACACACACCATGTCGGCCATCTGTAAGCCCGACCTGCTGAGTTGCCTTCATTAGCACACATGATATGGTACAACTACATGCACCTTAAGCAGCAACATATTTCAACACACCCCCAATGACAACCCCCTGGAACCGCCACGGCTCCCTATCATTAAAATTGTTGATTGGCAAAAGACGTACAATTTTACGTCGGCAGTGAATTGAAAAAATTCACCCAGTACGCGCCATGTAGTGCGAGGTGGCAGATTTCGCACTAGTACGGTGCGTGAGTATGCACTATTACCACCATAAGAAAAATACTTAGGACGGAAATGTGAGTGGGAATTATGTGCACTCGCATTAGAATGAGAAGGCTGAAAATTTTTTTTTTTCACCTGAACTAACACATTGTGTATTGGATTGTGTAAAACCAACATCTGGAAATGTATTGACATTATGTTGATCATTCAACTTCAAGCAAAGGTTAATATCAAAATAACGTGAACCAATCACCATCACATCATTTCCAGTAGAACCACCAATGTTTGCCTGTTCTTTCATCTGATGATCCGATACATGAGGACCAGATTGATCCTTTACCTCACTTTTCTTAATTGGCAGAAAACGATCTGTTGGGCAGCTTGCCGCAACACCATTACTGTTCTCGGCATGACGCCATGTATTATCCCTATAGCAGGCAGTGTCGTAATGACCAGACCTTGAGAAGTTGTATCTGCCCTAAAAGATAATTTTACCTTTTTACGATGTGTTGAACCTCTATTAATACATTTGGTACTGTGGGCCTGTTGACCCGTACCACTGTCACCGTGAGTGTATGACAATGATCCATCCTGTAGACCGACCTCAACCAAATCATCCACTCTCCTCTTCAAGCTAGTAATTTCAGCATTCATGTGTAAAATCTTATCATCAAGCGTCTCGTTTAACTTGACCACCTGATTATCTTTTTGTGAAATTTCTTTACATTGTCTTACTTTTACTTTGTCGAGTTCAGTAATTTGACATCCCTCCAAATGTAGTAAGGTTTCTGATGGAGCCAAATTTTCTTTATAGCTATTGTCGAGGGGAACATAGGAGCGTTCAATCTAGGTTGCCATTACTGTGTCCAGAGGCAGTGATCTCAAACGATTCAACTCCAACCTCAGCTCTGGAAGTTGAGCACTCTGTGATTGAGTTGCTATTTGTATCCTCCTCTCCATTTCCATTTCTCTCAGAGCTTTTCTTTTTCTTGCCATTTTCTTTAATCGTTTCTTCTTTTTCACCAACACACACACACACACACGCGCGCACACACACACACACACACACACACACGTGGTTGTAATTGAGAGACTTCTAACCGAAGCTCCTGAATCGTAATGCGCTGGGAGTGGATTTCTCTTCTTAAAACGTCAGCCTCCCGAACACTTAGTTTGAGACTAGCAACGTCAGATAACAACATCTGTATATGAGACCGTTGTTCGTTCATTTTCCCTTGAAAGCAGGCATTAGTATTCAATTTCAATTTATCTTATTCAGATCCCAAAGTTTTATTTCTACTCATGGCTGATTCTAATGCAGCCCTTGAATTGGCAAGCTCTAATTTGAATTTAATTAGTTCAGCCCATCAGTATTGGCCTGAACCTTGAGCAATCCCAACTCCTTGTCTAATTTGCTGATAGTTTTTTCTCTTGCTGCAAAAATCTCCAACAACTCTTCTTCTCTGTTCCACTATTCTTCTACTTCAGCAATATCATCCAGTTTCCCAGTCTCTTCATTTTCCAATTGTGGCATGATAAATGCTTTAAGAGCTGGTACCTGTAAACCGAACTCCTTACCTCTTCTGAGAAAATACTTCAAAGCAGACATGGTATAAAAGACTGTATAAACTAAGGCAATGTAACACCTAATTTGTCGAAGCCAGAGCAAAGGTATTTAGAGCTTCTCCCACCATACCAAAGTCCTTACTAATCTTAGTAAAATATTCCAGGGTAGCTGACGTGCGTTTTATATAGGCTTTATTTTTATGGTCCCAATCGAGCAGGGGTGAGATAGTGAAAGCTATGTGAGAGAAAGATGTGAGAAATAATCCTGTTTACGACGAATACAGAGTGTAAGAAAAATACTGTCTTGGGTTGAATAATTGCTCAACTCACCTATATAGTAGGACACGCTTAACTAGAGCAGTATTATTTCACTAGATACTGATTCTAATACACTATCCTCTCGTACGTACACACAAACAATTTGTGACATCAATACGTAGAAACGAACAGGTAACTATGGGCACATATAATATATCAGGGAAAGGTTTTGACCACAAACTAAATAGATTTAAGGATATATAGTAGGTTCATTATATATTTAGAAGTAAAAAAAAGGTTACAACAGTGAATGCATCATTATCATGTCATCAGGTGAAATTATGGTTACATAAAGAGAAAATAAATACTCAAGATATATTCTCATAGACCTGGAAAAACTAGGAAAAAGTGATCCCACCCGAGGTGTGCTTACCCAACCGATCAAACAAAGGATTGACAATGGGAGTGGGTAGACGGGACGGGTATCTAGGATATGTCCTTAATTTAACTTTCCCGTGGGTCTTCAGATTTAGTGAGAAAATAGATAAAATAGAAGATGTAATATTAGTAGTACACTGAAGCAACTAAGTTCTTTCGTTCCATTTTTCCACTCTCAGCATTCATGCAGTGAGCGCTCACAAACAGGCAAACTTACCCTCAGCCGACACAGCATACATCAAAGGAATTTATCAAACACAAAAAGTGGATTCAAGACTATTATATGTCCTGTGAATTTAGTCCCGTACAGCCCCAGAAAATCTCCGTATAGGCACTGCTAATTTTCTCTCGGAGTTTTTCGCTGGATGGGTGTGTTGATTTATAATTTTTTCCTGGCGGGTCTTCTTCGTCGGATTTGCAGGTATTTAAATGGGGAATAAGTTTGTATTCTAGGCTTCTGTCAAAATGACTGGGAAATATCTCAAACAGGCTGTTCTCTATGGAAGTTGGTGGTAGGAACAATGTTACTGTCATATGGGTTTTGGGTAAAAAAATGACTTTCTGTGCTTTTAGTTCTGCCTCAACAGGCTAGTGAACTTTGTATGATTTAATATAATATATCTGGCATTGTCCGATTCCAGTTAATTTTTATTCACAAATGAACACTTGACCGTTCTGGATATTTAGCCGCTCTACTGGGGTTAGCCGATGGACTTAAAAAAAATCTCTTAACATCAGATTTGTTATTGTCATTGTTCTTTTATGTTGTTAGGAACATATAACTGGGGATGCCATAAGCCATCTTAACATGACTCTCTCTATATATATAAAAAAAAAACCGTTGGACCGCAAGGTCGGACCACCTGTATAAAGAGAATATATAAAACAGGTAATTCTACTATAATTATTTCTAACACCCGCGTTTTGTATAAGACCTGTAAACTCACTCTGGTATTTAAATTATTTAGATTTAAAGACTACACGAGTGACTAGCTAATGTATCGATTTAATTACCACTAGCTATGAACAGTTAATTACATAAAATTTACTCAAGATGAAATAGAATTTTTAAAAGTAATAAACCATTTCGCTCGCCTAGCGTTTAAAATTATGTTACACATCTATTATTTCTGGAAATAACGGATAGCTACATTATTAAATTTACATCTGGAAAACTTTGTGGTGGGTTGATTTAATAGGTTTAAATTAACACAAAAATCCAGTGAAATAAATGAAGGAACTTAACTCCTGAATCACTCAAGACTCTAATATATTTTTTACCGTAGCACAAACGAATATAGACTCCAATATAGTAGAAACTCCAAGGAAAAAAAAACTTGTTAGCTTCTACTATAAGCTAGTACTACTTTAACTCTCTGGCAACGAATGATAAACTGCATTCTTCGGCGATGACTATATATATTAAATGAAATGAGAGGTAATATCTAGATGTTAAGTTTGACACCTTATTTGAAATCAGGGAACTTTTCTGTTTCTGCGCCGCCATCTACCGCTCTAGCCTTCCCCCGTTCGTCTCTTGGTCAGCCAGCGCTTTCCCCGTCTAGTCGGTTCGCATGAACGTGTGAATCGAAAGTGCGAAAAACTGCTTCGTTCTTCTGGGCCCACCACAGTCCTTTGATGCTGGCTTCTTCCGTCTCCTCTTGGCAACGCCCTCTTGAAGGGGTGGCAGAAAAAAACTAGAAAATGCTTGATGCTCATAGCTCTAGAGATAGGCAGTAGGTGTGGTTTAAACTCAACTTAAGACAAAGCGATGTTCTGGCTGCACGCATGATAACGGTCCACATATTAATGAGCAAACGTGGTGAAAAATCCACTCTGCTATGGTGCATACTAATGAGCAAACGTGGGCCCCACGTTGGCGATTAAATTTGCAACATAAATGAATGAGGGCTCTCATGCTCCTCCAGGTTCTACCATATCATCTAACAATTCAGGGACGCTGAAATTCGTCTGTCACAGTAGCCATAATTCAATATTATAGTGAATTAAACCTGTCCAATAATAATTTAATTAATATATATTTTCAATATATGATCAATATCACCACCAAATCTTTCACCAATCAATATCAGTCAACTGCATTCACTATAGATGGTACATTAGGAGCAACAACAAAAAATAGCAATACAAACAATATTACAGGAGAACAGTAGAAAGTGTCAAACCAAGAAAATCCTAATGAATAAACCACTGCAGAAATTTATGAACTGCATAAAGTTTTAAAATTGGGCTCTACCACACTTATGACAATACAAGCACAATTTCACAATATATAATACATCTAATAAATGAAGGATAACAAGATGAGATGCAAAAATTTCACAAACAATAATGAAGAATAAACCAAATAAAATGCAAAGAGCTTGACAACAAATACAAATTTACAAATAAACAGGGCAAAACAACTAACAGAAATGGTTATAGTGAACTCAGTAGTAGCAGTGAAACACACAGCTTTGGAATGCCGGCCCCACTATCTGAGAAGACAATACACCAACCCTATAGAACAACCAAGAATTCACGACCATAGGATTGGTATTGTGAATGCATGTGATAAGGGTGGATTTGAGCTGAAATGATAATGGTGCGCCAGGGAAAATGCCAGGTACGTTAGCTCCGTTAAGATTGACGACCACTTGCCACCCCTATCGACACCTGGTATTAAAGTGCAAGATGTAGGTGTCTTCTCTGATTTAGAATGTTGCTGTGTGTGTTGCAGTAGAACAGTTCACAGGGTACACCACAGGCAACATGCCGTGTAGAGTCATAGAAATGGTAACTTCGCTTTAGTTTTATACCATTTATTGCACGCCACAAAACAGTCATGATATATATGTCATCATCAGCACAGTATAACGAATGCAGCATTCACAATCATATTAACTGATAGTCATGTAGGATTCAATACTCCATAGTTGTATGGTAAACAGATATCATAAAGTTCTGGTTCGTGAAGCTTTATAAATAATACATATAACTTCTGCAACAGTGTCAGCTGCAGATCTCCAATGATCATAGACAATAATAATTATTCCCTTCCTGATGCTAGCAGATCAGATGTATACAATAAGTCCGTTTACTGTCTGCACGTGAATAGCATACATGGATTACAGGTCAGCTCGACCTTTATAACCTTCCTAAGTCTAACCATCTGACTTGGACGTGATCTCTGATATAACGAATCCTGGAACACAGACAATAGTCTTGTTGGTCTAGAGCGACCCATATATATATAACTAGTTCAGGTATAAAGATACCGGTGACTTAATCCTAGTCAAAGTACCTCTCCATTTTGAATCACACAGGCGAGCAAAAAGGCGACAAAATGACGAACCTCTAGATGATAGCATAAAGTTCGATACAAGAGGAATTACCTTATTTCGGAAAATCAACCATGAACATATGCCTCCAGGCAGGCTTGAATAATACTGGGAAATAGTCTAGTTAGCTAACTAACTCACAAAGACAATGTATTTCCCTCAGAAAATCACAAGACGCAGGTCGCGTCTGCTCGCGACTTAGACCATTTCTAAACTGCCCGAGCTGGGCGGAACAACAAACGAAAACCAAGTCGAGACATGCGCAGAGCGACAATCTCTGAGTCGCCGTTCACAATAAGACGATTCTAAGAACATTCGAGATAAAAGTCTTACACAGTCGCGCCTTTTATGGTCATGAACAGAAGCGTTAAGAAAGGTTTCAGGCATCTACAACAGTTGACTGATACTACCAAATAAGGAGATATGGTCACGCTTCGTTCAAGAAATTATAGACCGAACGTGTCTCTATACAAGAGAAGGTAAACTCCTAAAAAATTGTAGTCTCGATAACTCGGATTATGTCCCTTTGACTGTAAAAAACATAATACACACTTCAGTCAAAAAATGATCATACATACGAAAAATGATCATACAAAGGCTTTGAAAAAAGTAATTATTTGTGCGTAACAGCATGGTTCCCTCGCCAACCAACCCGCCTAGCAAACAAACATGTAAATACAGATATACCTAAAACATGTAATAAAAAGAACCCTGTCAAATAGATTTTTTTGAAACTCAAGCTGCATGAATCAATACGATGCCTAAAAAAAATTCGCTCCTGGGTCCAAACGATTCACTAATGCAGCAACCAGGGTTAGACTTAGAAATCAAACATTTTCGCAGCCGACCAGAACCGCCATCCTGAAATATATTCTCTTAAAAAATTTCCTCCTCTTGAAAAATTAGTCCTCAGACTTGACAATACTTGGCCTACTTGAAACAGTTCAAAATGATACGTTCAGATCCCGGCTTGAGGCCACCAATTTCTGACGCGTGCCGTAATATATCAAAGTTCGGAGAAGGTCTCCGTGGCCAAAGTACACACTAGGGGTAGTCAAACAACACGTATCAGCATAACTTCAGTGAGCTGACAACACCTTCTTCACAATTTACGATACACAGTTTATTTTACTTGAGACATAGCTCCATGACATAGAATATAGGCCCAATGGCAAATGCAGTAATAGTAAGTCTTCCAGTCCGTTCACTATCAAACGCTGTCCTGGCATTTATGCAGTCTTTATTCCCATCGTACATTTGACATCTTCGTAACTATATATACTTCCTGACTAGAATAAACTATGGACACCTCAACATAGTATCTTGATGCTCTAGTGATGGAATGGTGCAGGAAAAACACAGTAGACTGCAGGAGCTCAATACACATATGTCCGCTCACATTAAAACACAAGCCGCATCTCCTCTAGCAGACGATCACCCACTTCTGCTTCAAATATTCGCCTGCTTCTACACCATTTCGTTATGACGTCACTTCCTCTATTAGTGAGTAAGTCCGTATAAAATTATCAGAAAAGGAGCCCTGTTGAGCTAACTATAATACCTACATAATCGTTATAAATTTTAATCATAACACATCTATTTGTCCAGGATAATATCACCATCATTATATCTTTCCTCTCGCTACAGTCACCAACTCTTGTCGAGGTGGTTCATGTGTCAAGTTCTTTGCAGTAATAAAATTGCCAGCCTCATGAGCCACTGTACATCCACAAGCAGTTTATTCATGTCAAAATGCAAAAATAAAATGATAAAATGTATCTATTACCGGTGTGACCGCGCTTTATACTGATTATGGGTCCGTGCGTAAGTCGTTATTGATCGGGTCACTTCTGTGTAAATACTGTGTGACAGTTTGCACGTACAGAATTGCTTCTTACTAATCTGACAAGTTAGTTTACTAGCCGTCCGCTAAAAATGTTTATTCTTGTAGTGGTATAACAGGTTCGTTCGTCTCTCGATAGTTGTTATAGTGTGCTATAGTGGTGTACTAATTAATAGAGCTGTAACTTTGAACTCAAATTGACAAAATCTGCATAATTCAGCCGAGTCAAATAACATAGTTTATTTACATAAAATATATTGAACAAATGCAGCTGGTACCAGATCAATTTCTTTCATTTGAAGGTGGTTTCTATATGTACCAGTATTTTTTCCGTCTCTCTCCATAAGCGTGTGAGATACAAAAAAATACCGTGTGGTTCATGACCTAGGTTACCTTGACCTTCTTTTCCATAACTTTCAGTAAAAGTAGTTGAGCCTCTGTTTTCTTACTTAAATGTAATATTTCTCCAGCTTCTGACCTTTCAACTGATTTATAGCAGTTCTTCAGTTTCTTCCCCTAACAAAATAAATTCTAGCTGAGGACTGACAAAAATCGAGACGTACTTACTTCAGTTACTATCTTACTCAGTCTTTTCTCCTAGATCAGAATATAGTGACTGCTGTTATCTGTTCTATGAATGATAGCATTAAACTTTAACACAACCTAACTTCCTTTTGTAGAACTTCAAGAATCAAAACTTAGAAATGCCTTGGTTGTTCTGCAAAGATGAGACCGCTCAAACATGGCTTCTCAACTCACAGATACAGACACAACCTTCGCCGAGACTTCTCTCCGGAACTCTCCTTAAGATTTTAACTTTTAGTTAGCTCGACGGTGGTGTGAGTTCTTGTCACCGTCGATGGTTTCGATTGGTGCTACTCAAATGTATGAACTTATTTCATTGGGCACGGATAATGCTGGAGTAGTAGACCTTACTGTCACACCGGTGAGCACAGACTTTTTGAACAGGAAACGTCCGAATACTATCGGGCAACTGATTTAAGATGTCGTCTCTTCAGGTGGGTTAGGTGTCTAACTGAGTTTACTTGAAGTTGGATCTTAGAACTTACGGCGCAAAGTGATGTCTCCGGAGTTACTCCCTTCTAATCTTAGAATTCACTTCCAGTCCTATAGCCTGCCCTATATTTGGGTCCTAATATTCCGTGTTCCTGGCAATCTATAATATCTCTTCGACGAAATTGTAGGTCAGTGAAGTAGTCTTACAAAGCTGTATGATTTAAGCGACATTTTCTCCCTCACATCCATGTTACTTCGTGGAAGAGAAGTCCAATCAGGAGCTGTCTATCTTAGCATCTCTAACGCACAATCAATTGCAAGTGTCTGATTTTGGTAGGGGTATCCTCACTACCCTCATGTAGAACATCACTACATGGCAACATAAGATATTGCCCTTTACATAGTATTATTAAACCCCATGACCGTATAAGGTCTTGTCACTTCCGTTGTTACTTATCATATTTACAAACTCACTACTTTACAGATCTATTGCTGATAATATATTCTAAGATTGTATTTTCTCTAGCTCATTATCACAACAAAGTCAATCTGCCGGACATATTACATCACTGTTCGTGACGTAATCTTCAACAAGAATGTCAACTTCGGAATCCCAGGAACATTGGGCACGTAATGTTTGCGAACTGACGACGAATCTCTAAATATCGTTTGTCATCCATATTGGAACCCCTGAGCAACCACTTTTGTGGTAAGCATCAGCAACCCATGTCCTAGTATCAAAGGCTGTCGACAAAACGCCTTGGTTTTCGCTCTATGCGGTTTTACGTGTTTGTTCAGTCAACCCGTCTCGCTACTTACAGACACCTTTTCTGTCTGCCAGAAGCTGTTACATAATCTTGTACGCAAACAACTTCGCCCTGCACAAATAGAAGTCTTGCTTCAAAAAAAAGAAAAAACAGATCAAGCGGTATTAGGGAGTAACAGATATGATAAGATAACCTCGATGGGAGCGACAAATGGAGTAAGTAGCGGATATGAAAAAAAAAGGAAGGGCACAGGAGAAAGTTAAAAGAGGTCACATAAAAATGTAAAGATCGAAGATTTGACTTGTCACATACCCCTGAACTTTCAGAATATTCATGAAATATTCACAGATTCGAGCGTTCACTTTTCATGTGCCTTCCTCTAGTGCCGTTCATGGTGAGAGAGTTTTCTCTTTGTCCCTCGACTGGTTTTTCGGCCGGCAGTGGATACAGTTGTGGACGTACTTCTTTATGTCCACCCATCGACTTGGCCAGAAGTGATGTGCATTTATATTGCGCACTGTCGCTCCCCTAACAAATTTCCTCCTGAAGGCATCACATGTCCTGCTTTCATAATGTGATATCTGAGTGGAAGTGGAACAACCAGGTGCTTCCATGTCTCGCTTGGTGATATAACACGTCGTCTTCTTTGGAGAATGTTTCCGCTGAAGCATGTGACTGTGATATATACCGCTGATCAAAGCAGAGCACTACAGTGACGTCATCAGCTGGCGCTTTTTCAGCTCGGCTGTGCTGAGGAGAAGGGATAAATAAAGTTCAGAGCTCTCCATTGTTTGCAGCTGTGTGCTCTGTTCCCTCTCCTTCCTCATGGGAAAAATACACGTTTTTGTTAAAATAGAAGATAAATCAAGTGGCTAATTCGTCTCATGTGGCCGTTTTTCAGTTTCCGTATCGGACATAATTTGCGACGAATGCAAGCTACGGGATAAAGGCCATAGAAATCAGTAGGCTACTTATTAACAATCAACATGTTAAAGTTTCAGTATTCTGCCGATATTGTGCATGCTTTTGGTCTTGTGACAGTTGCCCAAGTTGGTTTCGCCAACGTTGAAAGACCACTGCAGCGTCTCTTTCCAACCCCAATGAAATTTTTATCTCAAGAACAATCGATTTTTCAACAGCATTGCCTTCGCCGTTGTATCCACTGCTAGACTTGACTATTTACCATTGGTCCCATAGTACAGTCATGTGACTATTGTGTACAGTTCAAACCAAGCTACCAGTTTGGCGTTTGGTGGCCAAAGTAACAAAAGAATATAACAAACCTTTGCTTTATTATTATTATAGTCGTTATTTCTATTGTTGGTGTTGTTATTAAACTTTTCTCTTTCAGACAGTTGAAATCATTGTCATTAAAATGTAAATATTAATTTTTAAACTGAGGCATCAATCCCCGTCGGGGTCATCCACATATGACATTAACGCAATTTCTACCATTTTTAACTCCCCTTCCTCCCTTGTGACTCTTCGTCACAAAACCTCAGACCCCCTCTTATGTGACGTCACATCTCTTAAAGACCTCCCTCCCTTTTTCCAATTTTGTTGTTGTTGTAATAACGAGAAGAGAGACTCATATTGATTGTAAATTAATTGACTAGTGCGGGTAAAATTCTTGGTCTGGTAAAATAGTGTTAGACTTTTACAAAGATCTTCCCTTTCAGGAGCCGCGTCCCAGCACAAGACAGGATCTAACTTTTGGCCTAGTTAGCTAAATGCTTTTGCATTTTTTCCCCCACTCATAAACAATCAATTTTAAACATTTACACGACTTGCTAAACGTGTCTTTGATCTTGTGCGGATGGTGATAACTTTTTATTTTTTATAATCTAATTTTAATTAACAGTACAGTTTGTTTAATTATCGGATATTTCAGCTGAGATTATAATATTAGTACAAGTCATCTCCGAGGCAGTTGTTAACTATTGCGGATAAAAGTAGTCCAGGGCTTTCCGTGACAAAGAGCCAAATATTAAATTTTGTCTACACTTTAACAAATTGAAAAAAAACAAAATCACACAGTATCCCTCATTCACTAAGAGTTAAGTAGTAGATAGCCGAGAGCCGCACGAGATGACTCAAAGAGCGCATAAAGTAGACTATGGCAATGGGTGTTATAAAATCGATTCTATTCCGACATCACTTATGAAATAACCGATCCTCACTTGTATTTTTTAGTGTGACGTCACACTGTTTCAACCCCCCCCCCCCCCCCCTCGTCATACTTCGTCACAAAATGTTGCCCCCCCCCCCCCCCCGCGTGACGTCGAATGTGAACGATCCTATATTGCTAATTGTCTAAGTAAAACGTCCTGAAACGAACGATAAATTAATCCCGCCCCCTTTTCAGGGGAATAAGAAACGGACGCACATTGCACAGTGAAAACATTATTGAGCACCGATTACTAGAGTACGCAGGCTTTTCATTTTTTTTTCTCCTTAGTGCATTGACCATAAGTCATAATACGTTTGATTACAAAGATCCAATGAAGTTGAAATGGAATAGAAAGTAATTAAATGACTACAAAAGAATAAGTGCCATCATCAGGACATGCAGCAGAAGTGCACAATTTAATTATGTCCTATCATGTTTTGGCGGGTTACTCACTGCTAAGATTAATAAATTAAGGTTTAATAAATTTTACTTGACAGGGTTGCCAGCCCCATGGACAACTTGATTTTATTTGCCGCACACGACATTTTTTTTTTTTTTTTTTAAATAAAGTTTTGCCTCGTTTTGGCGAGGCGCGTCCCGTTCAACCTAGTTGGTTATATTAGGGCGCATGTCCAAATATAAAAGACCCTTAGGTCTGAGGTTATGATTTAGAGAGAAATACACTTATTTCTTTATCCTCTGGGAGTCCGCAGGGAACTGCATAATTTGCCTTCCACTCTTCCTTTTATTAAGGTCTTCAGCGTAGGTCTTATGTCTTTTCATATGTCTTCACGGCAACAGTCAACCGGAAAAGCAAGAAAGAAAGAACAAATAATATTTGTTTGCTCTTTATCCACAATTCAGTTTCCTTTGTGACAGGCAGACATAGAAGGCAAACACAAACACACACACACTGAGATACAAAGTATACAGGACCGTAGATAGTACTTAATAAGAAAGGGGGGGGGGGGGTTATAAAAAAATTCGGCGCAAAACATGTTTGGTACAGTATAATTTCCTCACAAATGTTTTTCACCAAACCCTAAGGGGGAGGTTTGAACCCCCAAACCCCTTTGTATCTACGGTCCTGAAAGTATATATTATATTATATGGCCAACACAGACACATTGATACAACAGGGAAATTAACGTGCATCCCCCACATCCAAGCTGAGGTGGAAATGGTATAAAGCAGCATCATAACGATGAAATGTCTTGGCGCCAGGAACAATACTTTTTTATATATTTTTTATTATTGCACACATTATTGAGGATGGTTATCGTGAGTCTTTTGTGAGACACAGAAAACATGACTATTGCTCCTTCGTGCAATGTCGTACCAGGCGACTAAAACCTCGTCGTGTAAAAACAAAGTGCAGCGAAGAATGGAACTGGTCACCTCATGTGGTAGATTATGATTAAGTGATTTCATGTATCTTTTTCTTTATCTTCATTTTTTCTTCTACCTCCTCGGTCACCTACGCCTGTAGGAATTTAACCCTCACATATTCAAACCTCTGTCTTTATTATAATTTAGCAAGCAGTTTATGCGTGGTAGCATTTAATTGCATTCTCTTTGATGCAGGCTAGCGAGCAGACCTGGTCCCGCTCACCTGTAACTATCTCGGCAGCGATCATAAAAATCGCCGTAATGAGATCAGCCGGTGATGGAAAGGGGAGACAATTTGTCTATTACCTTTGCCTGGATTCGTTCGTTGTAAGTTAATTTACAAGATGCGAACCTCCATATAAAAAACTCTCGCTATAATTCATTTACGACCACTTCTGCAGATGGCGAGAGTGAGGCGATAATATATGTAGATTCTATTTCATCTAGATCTTAATATAGACCTGGCTTCGGCATTGGTGCGATAAAAGTTGTTTGATTCGCAGAATGAGATAGAATTTATGTAGATTTTCCAAAAAGGTGCCAACATCTGGCAAGAGTCTGCTAGTTACAACTTTCCCTTTGATTCTTTGTCAGTTTCAGATATTTATACCCCAGCAGTTTAGACTTCATTCATTCAGTACTGCCACAGCTTTTGAGTTCCAGCTAGCGCGAGTTCTAGAATAATCGTAATAGTAGAGTCTTAGTTTCTCGTGGAGAAGATCTTAGAAGTTTGTGGGAAGGTATATATATATATATATATATATATATATATATATATATATATATATATATATATATATTATATATATATATATATATATATATATATATATATATATATATATATATATATATATATATATATATGACTAGTATTGTCGAGTGATAGAATTGTTAGTTCGAATTATATCTTCACTAGATTGTGTGCAGAGTGATTTACTAGTTTAATCGTCATTATGAATTCTCTAAGTTTACTGTGTTACAGTGGATAGCGGAATAATTATATTTCTAGCTAAAACTCATTCAGCTATAAATAAATTTAATTAAATTGCTAGTAACCAGTCAGAGAACATTTAAACTAACTAAGTAAATGCACTGATTCATCATGAGTGTTGACGAGATATGTATTTATTTCTAATTCATGATGATTGGTTTTTTTAATGACTAGAATTTATTTCACGGGAGTTTTAAACGATAAGACAAGCTCTAAGTTTGCGGTTTATAATTTAAGTTAAATGACCGAAGTGAACATATTCTATTTACGCATAGGATTGTGTATACTATATTAGGGTTGAGTATTTATGCTTTTCTCTTCCTTTTATACAGTATCTGGGTCAACCCCAAAACCTACCAGCGGTTTCCGTTTATGTATAGCAGAGAATAACTAGACGAAAAGAACTATTTTTCTGAAATTTATATTGTAACTGGCATTGAGTTCCAGAGTTCTTTTCCAATAATCAGTTTTACAGTCGGCCCGTGGTGGCGACTAAATCAAACATTTAACAGAATCAACCCTGTGACATTACTTGTATAACAACCACTATGTTGAGAAGAAGATAAATCCTGAACAGAGTTATTTACCTGCAACTCGAGGTAACGATCGATTATTTCAAGCTACTGTACCCTTGTGAACATTAGACTTCTTAATTATTTTTACTACCTGGACAAAAATTGAAGTGACATTTATCGGCATCCTACGTACCATAGTGAAGCGAGCGCTTCCCAAGATTTGAATTTATTAGCATTGGAGAAGCTGTGGCTTGTTTCGCCTAAACACACCATTTGATGGGCTGTATGTTCCTTAAACAATTGTTCCAGATGTGGTGAGAGTGCCTATTAAGTAAGAGAGCATGTCTTGTGATCACAAGTGTGTCAGAGCGAGAAAATGCAGGGATGATTAATTCTTTGATTCTATAATCCATATATCCATTGATTGTTTTTTCTTCTTAAAGATTACATATGCTATCTATTTCAGAGTAGATTACAGGAAAAACATCTGGTATTACGGTAGAGAGAAATCCTAGACCATAGTGTATAAATCTGTGACTCTTTGGGGGCGAATAACTTCTCTTATAACGGGATCTTTTTTCAACAGAGGGGGAAAGGATTACACCTGTAGGTCAACTCTGTTATTGATTCCTTAACCTATGTTTATTTGTGTATTGATTTGATAGTCTAAATTTATTTACTGTGTTGTGAAATTCTTTATGATAAATAAAATTTACATAAACTTATTCAAGTGTGTCCCAGCTCGTCCAAAAATATCTATATTCCATTGTTATAGTTTTCACGTTTGTGTGTCAAACTGTCGTCACTTATGTGAGTGTGTCGGTGAGTGGTTGATATATAGTACATCTATATAACTGAGTTATCTGTCTGACAAATACTTTCTGTTGTAGAGATAGGCTGAGCGAGAGGATCACCTCGAGTCTCAGGGACAGAATTACCTAGTTTCCACCATCTCACTCGTAAAAATCTATTTCTATTATTATCTCTCACTGAGTCACCTCAGGTTCTATTTCTATTCAGAAGGGACCAACCCAAGTCTTAATTCCCCTATCATAAATCTACGGCACCTTACCTCTTGATGATGTACCTAATATAGTGAAGTCTCTAACATCTTACTCCCCTACGACAGTATCTGATATGGAACTATCTTTACCGTTACTGTCGAGGCGCACCCCATTAAATCCAGAAGGATCCGTCGTTATAATAGGTAAGGTAAATGATCCCGTTACACGCCAATTGAGGCATATTGGGAATATGGTGTTAGGCCCATATTTTCTTGACCACTGGCACACTAGGGGTGATCTGGTCAGCACCACGCCGGCCGCCTTAACCTTCCTAGAGTTGCTCTGGTACCAATTTCATGAGACTGGGTCGACCCCGGAGCCGTTTGTGGTCTAAAAAAAATTACACCTCAACCGGGGATTGAACCATGGACCACCAAGCTAAAAAGCCAGTGCACTAACCACTGCGCTACCGCGGCTCATTATTAAGGCGCATGTCCAAATATAAAAAAACCTTGCGGTCTAGTTAAGTTATTTACAAAAGAAAAAAAAAAAAAAGGCTGGTGCATATCTCCAGAAAGAAGCAAAATCATTATCGCCATCTTTCCTTCCACTCTTAGAGGAACATAGATCCGCCACTGCAACTGTCATTTTTCTTTACTTATTTAAAATGTAATTGGTACCTGCTTCTGCTCTTGAGTTCAGGGAGGCAAAGATAGTGAGGAAGGGAAGTAGTCATCTCACCTTTCGAAGCTGGACATAGTATAATGAAGTCCCTAACAATTCAATTCCCTACGACAATATCTGATATGGTGCTATCTTTATCTTTATCTTTAAATGTCAGAACCCCAAGGATCTGTAGAGTTGTGAAATAATTTGACTGAGATAACTGAGGACCATCTGGTTACTTCTGTCAGCCATCAGGAATATCATACCATTCATCTTGTTTCAGTATCCAGGCCCCCTGAAAGATCAGAAAAGGCAAGGGCCTTCTCATATTGTGAGGGCAAACATTTTTGGGGAAGTGGAGGAAAAAATTTTAATTGATGGAAAGGGGTGTAAAAACAAACTGATGATTTGGCCCTCTGAGCCGTGAAGTGAGGCCCGGGTCAACTTAGTATCACATTAAGACAATTGTCGTAGATTTTTGATAGGGAAATTAAGACTTGGGTTGGTCCCTTCTGAATAGGTTAGAACGAGTGATAGCCACAGTGAGATGTGATAATAGAAATAGAGTTCCTCGAGTGAGATGGTAGAAATTTATAGAGACTGTCCCGGAAAATCGAGAATCTCTCTCTCTTTCCGCCTATCTTCTACAACAGATCCAAAGGAGTCAGACAGTCTATAAAAATATATATATATATTAATATATCTCTATCCACTCACGTGCACGCACATACAAGTGACGACAGTTAGACACACAGACGTGGGAACAACTATAACAATGATTATATAGATATTATGGGAACGAACTGACCACCACACTGTAATAAATGTAGGTATAGTTTAATTGTCATAGTAAACTTACATCACAACATATAAAATACATCAAAAGCATACACATAGTCATAAACAATCAAGGAATGCTACAATAGTGATAGACCCGTTTGTATGGTCCTTCCCCTGGACATATGTAGCTCACAGTCCCGTTAGAAGAAAGTGATACCCCCAAAGAGTTACAGATACATAAGATTGAGTCTATGGTTTCCCCCTTTTAAGGTATGGACAGTCTTGATACTCTGCTTTTCTAAGGGTAAATATTGTTATCAATAAATTGCATAAAGGAAGTTACAACAATTAAGAAATCACTCAGTCCTGCATTCACTCTATTCATTCAGCAGTGATCACGTACATTTGCTCATACTCACAGCTTTGGTAGCCACTTCTGGAAAATACAATTTTTCAGGACAGTTACCTACAAAATCGTCAATGGCAGCCTTGACCAAGAAATCCCCAGTTCCAAAAAGACGGGTTGAATTCTCTGCTTTCGGGAACGATTCCTTGGGGGTGCTTATTTGTCGAATGTCTGTTTAAGTCACATAAAATTGTCCAGGTACGAACGTTAATAGCAAGCACAGTGTCACTAGCTTAGTTTTCTAGAAATAAGGAATGTCAGGTCGGTGGGTTCTTTCAGGATAGGACTATAATCGGTCACCACATCACTTGTCAAACTCCGTCGGAATGTTACTGACGTTAATAAGTTACTTGCCACACAGGCTAAAAATGTACTAGAGTTTTTCTCAGGAAGAATTTAATATGGCGCGATAGGCCTGTTTCTTCATTTATCCTTTAAAGTGCTCGTAAAAATTTTGCACCAAGTCACTCTAAGGAAAATGGGTTAGTTCTTCACAGGTATTTACTCTGTACTAACGCCGTCAAAGTTTGGGTCACCCCAGTATTCACTGAATAAAGAAAAACCACATATGAAATATGTTACATATTATGTACTCAATATAACTTACGTTTTTTTTTAAAATGCAAGCGTACAGCTTGACTTATCAATTAAAACTTCCCGTGCAATAAGTTATATTTAAAAATCATCAATCCTCATGAATTAGGAATACATGCGTATTCCGTCAACACTCATGAGGCTTCTAGCATTTATAAGTTAGTTTAGAAAAAATTGTTCTCGTCTGATTATTTAGCAGTTAAATTAAATTCTTTACAGCTACATTGTTTTTTAAGCTAGAAATTATAATTTATTCTGCTTTCCACTGAAACACTCCACTATAAAATAATACAGACTATATAAATTAAGCACTCTGCACCAAATCTAACTAGTGAAATATGAAATAAGCGATTATCACTTTAAACACTTCACAAAATACTAGATATTTAATATAATATATTTACCTCCATACAGAACTACAGACTAAACCATGAACTAGAATACTGCAATCTAATGGTAGTCTAGAGTTCGGCAAAATGGCCAAGAAACTCAGACTTCGCCAAAACACAGATATTTTGATCTAGCACAGCGATCTGTCTACTGCAAAATTTAGGAGCAAGAATGAAAATCTAGTTTCAAACTCTGGTTAATATCTATCAAACAGACAAAGAGGTGAACGTTTATTTCGCAAAACGAAATAATCTCCCCTTTCCGTCTTTAACACTTACGTAACTAGAAGACTACCATGAACTGACATTCGTGCGTTTTCACACCTCGCGCGGACCAGGCCAACCGTGAGTGCCTTGTCAGCTGGGATTTCCAGACAAATGTCTCAAACTGCGCCGAGGAGATGTCGGCTATCGCGCCTCACTGAGCGTTCAGCCGTTGCAACTCGTTGTGGCAGGTGAAAATGCAGACAAATTTGTCGCCTATAGGTCTGACGAAAGCGAATATTCACGGTGTATTTCGTCTGGTGCAGGGAAGGCTGTAGACATATGTCTGCTCCTATGTCTGGCCAGACGAATATGTTCACAGTGACACCTAATGCCATAGAATGCATTTAACGCTCTCACGTCTAGTGAAGAGACTGATACGTTATGTCATAAATGCGTTTACCAGTATGAGAAAGAAAACGGTAAAGTTGTGAATGGGGAAGAAAATATTTTTCGCAAACGAATGGATGCGAAAAATACAGGAAAAAGGTAAAGAGTGATAATAAAATAGAGGATACGGGTGAAAGAAAAAGAAGAGGATATAGGCAATTCAATGATCATAAAACCTCTGTGACAACACTTTACACGTAGAAGCTTCTTAGTCCTTCTTCTGTTTCTTCTTCACCTTTCAACTCCCATGGAACAAAGGCTTTCAACAAACGTCTGCCAAAATCTCCCGTGCCATCAGCTCACCACGTTTTCCATGTCTTCTTCATTTTCTTCATGTCTGTCTCCAGCTGCATGTGTTCTTTGTTCTTCCTCTATGTCTCTTACCCTGGGGGTTCCAGGACAGAGATTGTCTGGTAATGCTATCAACAAGTTTTCTCAACAGTTCCGTAAGTCCTTCGTGAAGAACTCTGCATGTCATGCTTCGTAAATTTTATTCATTAAGTTAATGATCTTCACGGGACTCCATAATTACTTTCAAAAGTGGCGTAGAAGATCTCAGGCAAATGGTGAACTGCTGTTAGCAATTGCATACAAAACCCAAAACTTGCCAATTAAATTGCATCTTGTTAGGTGATTTTAAAAAAAAAAAAGAGAGAGAGAGATTAATAGCGTGACACTTACTTTCTTGCCCATTAAACCATTAAAAAACGCTTCTATTAATTTGTTAATCGCTAATGCTAATTTATATATGACAATGAGCATACATGCTTAAGATGATTAATGTGGGTCTGATGAAGAAAAAACTCAGACAATTACAGTCAATCCTCGCTATTCATTCATAACCCTCCACTCCCAAAGGAGCATAGGCCTTCAACAAACACATACCAAGTCTTCCTGTCACGTGCCATCATCTCAAGTTCTTTCCACGTTCTCCTCATCATTTTCACCTCTGTTTCCAGCTCTCTTCTCCATGTGCTTCTTGGTCTACATCTGCCTCTTTTGCCCTGGGGGGTTCCAGAACAAGGACTGCCTTGTAATGCTATCAACAGGTTTCCTCAGTGTGTGTCCTATCCATCGCCATCGTTTTCTTCTCATCTCTTGTTCCACTAGCACTTGTCTAGTTCTTGTCATCAGTTCCACGTTCGCGGGTATTAGGTTCCTTGAAAAATTTGTGAATACGAAAATCCGCTAATACAGAACCATTGATCCTATGAGAAAAAGGAGGTTAGGTTTCTGCGGGACGCTGTTCGCCATACACCTTCGCTACTCATCATTTCGTACACCTTTCTTGTAAAAAAACAGCTTATTTATTTTGCTGCGAATTTTATACACTGTTTTCTTTGTAATAGTACAGTACATACAATCTTTTGGTGTACTAATACTCATTCACTCACCCATTCACTCACACTGTCACTACTCGTTCACTCATTCGCACATCTACACGCAAACACACACACACACATTATTACAAAATGCCTGGAAAACAAACATTGAAAACATTTGCACAGAACATTTAAAATTAAGAAAATTTCATACAGACATCACAGAAGGAAGTTTATCTAACACACGTACTTTATCACTGAGGCTCATCACAGCCTTCTTGCGCTTAAGCACACTCGCCAACACACTTGCACTGCGCTTGGGTGATTTTTATTATTTACAAAAATAATCAAAAACAGCGCAAAACTGCAAAAAAGGTGGATGAAAAGATGCTCGACAAAGACACGTGTAAATACAACGAAAGTCGCGAGAACAAGGAGACAGCTTCTCATTCCTGCGTGGTAGGCATCTCGAAATTTTTTGCCTACCCGCGAGGTGTCCACGAATGAAAAAAATGGGTTACACTTTATCTCGCGCGAATGAACGAATCCGCGAATACGAAACACGCGAATAGCGAAGATTGACTGTACTAGTGGGACATGTTGTGATACTGGCTTTGGATAGGATACACATTGAGAAAAACCAGTTGATAGCACTAATGGAAGTCCTTGTTCTGGAATCCGTAGGGTAAAAAAATAGAGGGAGACCAAAAACACACGGAGAAGAGAATTGGAGAAAAATATGAAAGTCATTGAAAGTGATAAAGGAGGTATAGAAATACCTTGACGCGGACAGAAAAACTAGAAATGTATCTGTTGAAAACGTGTGCTCCAGTGGGAATTTAAAGACAGTAATGATGATGATGGCCTTGGTATTTCGTGGAAGGACAAAGTGACAAATGTCGTGGTGCTATCACGTGCTGGCCATCAAAGCTTGTATGCACTGCGTAAACAGCGCTGGCTTGGCCATGTCTGCCGCATGGAAGATGGTCGCATCCTCAAAGCTACTCTCAACGAATAATTAGCAGATGGCAAAAGAATAGCCGTGTGACCGCAACTGAGGTTCAAAGATATATACCAGAGAGACATGAAGCACTGGATATAAATCCGGCAATCTGGGAGGATGAAGCTGCGGATTGCACAAAGTGGCGTTGCTCCCTACGGTGCCACCTCAGATTGGGCGAAAAGAAGCTTTCACAACAAGCTGAAAGAGAAAAGAACACGCCGGAAGGAACACCAGGCAAAAAAGCAGCGCAGGGCTATCCCCTCAGCGACGCATTCCCATAGTCAGTTATGACTGAAGGGAGTTACTGCTGTTACTACGACTGATGATGGTTATACAAGCTCAAATTAAACCTTATTTAGTCACTTGTTGACCAGGAGAGAACAGTTCTTTAAACGTACTGCGATACTTGGTGCTCATCCTATAGTAGAGAATTATATTGATGCTAGAGTTCAGCGCTTCAAACAAAAATCCAAACGACCACGTGGATATGAACATGTTATAATATACTCCAACGATGCTGAACTCCGGCTCGAAGAATGTAACCATGGACAGACATGACGTTGGGGTATAGAATATGATCAGACAGCTGGATATTAGCACTATCATCCGTACTGTTCGTTTGTCACGGTTGGAAATAGACTCGGACTGCTCGTTTGCTGATACAGCACCTTTTCGCCACTTAGTCTTCTGCTTGAGGTTCACAACTAGAACTACTGTAAGAATCACGACAGATACAAACGCCATGGCTGCAAGAACTGAGTGCAACAAAAATGATAACCCGCTCATGCTGTCTCTGTCTCCCGTAAAAACTAAACCCACGAGAGTTCTGTTTTTCTCTGGAACGAACTTCCAGTCAATGTATGCAGTGGTGTATTCTGGTACCACTGTTAGAATGTTTATAATATATAAAAGGCTTAAGACTATTGTAGTCTTCCTTGATGTGATTATCCTTTTCACCTTGAGGGGAATGGTTATACACAGACATCTTTCAGCAGTGACGTAAACTGTGATCCACGATGTTATTCTAGCGAAACAAGAATGGGGCCATCCAGCTGTTAGGTACTGGACCTCCTTGGGTACCATTGGTAAGGTGGATCTATCGAAGAAGGGATTCATGCAGATGTTAAACCATTCTAAAGTCACAAGGCAACATAGGTCAGAAATGGCCAAAGCGAAGAAAGCAATATTCATAGTACTGTTGAAACCCTGCTTAAAAAATATGATAATATTTATAGTGTTACTGATCAGTCCAAACACCACGACAGCGGTGCATAGGAAAACATAGTTGACAATTTGAAATAGTTCTCTCGTTTCGTCGCTAATTATTTTGCTCTTCTCCTCAATTTTGATGTACATGTAATATTGACCATCATGGAAAGATGTGTTCCCAGATGGATGCATTTTGTGATTTATCTCAAGTGTGGGCTAAAGTGTTTAACTGTGCTTCAAGGCATTCATGTTGTTGAGACAAAGGTAGTTAAATTAACTCCATCTTTAAAAAGTTTGAGAATATATGTTAGTTGTCTCCTAGATGTTTACAGACTATCTGGTAATGTTGCTTTTATTTTTAGAACAGATATCTTGCCGAATTGCGCTTAGGTTTAAACAGATGATTTTAAGTCTCTGACTTTCTGCTTTATGCCACAAACATTTAAAAAAAAAGATTCATATGGTGCTACTATATTTATCGCTTAACTAACAATAACCAAAGTAACAGACTTATTTGTCGTTTTGAACAACACAGTTCAGGGGCTCGCGTTTGAATTGGTTTATTTTTGATCGACCTTGTATCTTCCTTTTGCTCCAGCTATACTAACGAAATCATTCTATGGCATGTTAGGATTCCTGTTTTTTAGCATTGGTTTAGGAAAATGTACTTTATTTCTCTTCTTTCTCTCTTTTCTACAGATGTCCATATATTATTAAAAGTTACTGACTTTGTAGAATGCTTACTCTGAATAAACTTCAGTTATAACTTTGGTTATAACCAAATAAAGCCAAAAATTTGCTTTAATTTGTGCAACGGTAGTTTAAATTAAACGACCAAGTGAAGGCTTCAACCAAAGCACATAGGGCATGTAATCGAAATCTTCTGCTAAGCCACATAATTTAGGTCATATAACTGACGTCTTCAACTAAACCACATAACTCAGGTCATACAAGTTAAGTCTTCACTTGAACCAATCAACTCGGGTCATGTAAATACTGATTTCTACAACTAAACCACTTAGCTCTGGCATATAACCTTAATCTGCCCTAATACACATAACTTTGTCATATAACCGAAGTCTTCAACTAAACCACATAATTCAGGGGATATAACATAAGTCGTTCACTAAACCACATAAGTCATGTCATATAAATATACGCTGTGCACGCACTATAAATTCACATAACTCATGTTATATAACTGTCGTCTTCAACTAAACCACAAAACTCAGGTAATTTAAGTGACGTCTTCAGCTAAAGCACATAACTCAGGTCATACAACCGAAGTCGTCCACTAAACCGCATAAGTCATGTCATATAAATATGCTTTGTGCACGCACTATAAACAGTTTGCCGAAAGTCTAATATTTCTCTTTCAATTTCCGAGTCAAACCTGTAATTTGTCACAAATGCAATCCTGTTTCACCTCTCTGATATGAACAGGCTTCGCTTCATTTTAAGCTTCTAAATTTTTTTTGCACAAATTCACCCATTTATTCGTCTTCTTCACGGTAACATCTTAAGCTGTCACACGTCATCTGGTTTAAAATGTTTTGATCTGTCTTTTATCTTAGTTATTTTCCAGGGGCCAAATCTTATCAGTTAATGAAAGGGAAGAAAATAATTTTGAGTCGCGTTCTCACACACAGTTTTTACTGAATTACAGGTTTTTATTAATTTGTTTTCTTATTCTGTATGTTATATGTAGTGATGGAAGATCAAGTAAAGAAATCAAGACAAGACTTGAGATGGCCTCAGCTGCCATGACAAGGTTGAATGTGATCTGGAAAAGTAACATCAGTTTTCCTGTGAAGATCAAATTATACAAATCACTTGTATTATCTATTCTCTTGTATGGGTGTGAGGGCTGGACACTCACTGCAGATACGGAGCGAAGGATTCAGGCTTTCGAGCATAAATGTTATAGAAGAATTTTGCGCATTTGCTATAAAGAGCACAAAACAAATGTCTATGTTAGAGAGAAGATAAACACCTATGCAGGCCACCAAGAACCACTTTTGTCAATAGTGAAACGTCGAAAGCTTGCCTGGTTTGGGCATGTAACTCGTCATGACCCCCTTTCGAAAACGATCCTTCAGGGAACAGTCGAAGGTAAACGGAGAAGAGGAAGGCAGAGAAAATCCTGGGCTGATAACATCAAAGAATGGGCAGGACACGGTTTTTCCACACTTGTACACATTGCTGAGGATAGAGAGCAGTGGAGGACCCTGTCTGCTGATGCTTCCACCATGGCACCCCTACGACCCATGACGGGTTACGGGCTGAGATGAGATGATGATGATTAATTTGTTTTCTTATTCTGTATTGTGTACGAGGTTCTTGTTGAAAAGCCTGTCCATATGTTTCATTCCTAAGTTTGGATGATATCAGTAAACTTTTGATAACCGCACAGCTGAATGAAATACTAAACACTGTCTCATTGTAACATCAACTCTGAAGAATGAATTATTAGTGCTTAATGTTAAATCTGCTATTCAGACTGCTAATAAAGTAATCTATAATAACGTGCTTTCTTTTAATAATAACAACTCGACATTCACATGTCTTTACTTAAAGTTCTTAATGAATTTACGAGAAAGTTGTTACAGAAAATAAGTATATTATAAATAAAGCGTCTACGTTAGTGGTAAAGAAAAGGGAGACAAACAAAGAAATAATGAATAAAGGGATGTAATAAATTAGTGACGTAAAAAAGAACAACTTTAGATTTGCAAATACTTGAAGATCGTAATATCAAAAATTATGATGACTCACTGGTTCATAATTATTTTAATTATGCAGGACGGAGAACTGCTTTTTTGTGTTCGTTTAAATCCAATTTTCTCAGGTGCAAAAAGAAAAAAAAAGGCGACAAATCTCCCCGGAGGTATACATTTGTGATTGTCCCAGCAATTATGTATGGATCCCTGAGCTCACCAATTTTACGTTACTTCATGTTCAAATTATCGTCTGAAAAAGAATCGTGATTTGCGTGTCAGAATTTCTTAAATTACAACAATATGCGTTACTTTTCTACATGTCAATTAAAGATTTAAAAAAAAACTTTCGCAATGTTGTATATCCCGATCACCAAAAATCTGACTCAAGTTACGTGTACTTCTGACAAGCCACTTAATAACAATGCTTTTTATCTCACGATTTAGAAGTTACAAAGTAACTGAATCAACTCTTTTGGCCCAGATAGGTTTCGGGTTTTGCACAGGCATCAACATTTAAAATTCTTTTTTTAAATTATTTTTCTTTTTGCTCCGCATGGAGCATGGAATCTTACTTACTTAGTCGTTCCCCTTATACCGTGAGGTGTAGAGGTTTGGAAGAGAGAGCGCCAGACTGTGGAGCATGGAATCACCACAGCAAACTTGCCTCCTACCAGGAAGCCTGCACCAAAGTATTCACTTACTCTGGCAGCAATGGTTTCTGTTGCAATTTGTATTTACACGATGAGTTTGCTTGTCCCAGGCATAAACTAACATTAGGCGCCTCTTACGACATGGATGAGGGAACAGTAGTTTTATCCTAGCTTTGTATCCCCATAGACCACCAGGAACCAGGGTCCCCATAGACCACCAGGAACCAGGGTCCCCATATACCACCAGGAACCAGGGTCCCCATAGACCACCAGGAAGCAGGGTTGTGGAGTCGGTTAAAAAAAAAATGTTCCGAATCTCTCCTGAGATTTTAGAAGTCAGACTCCGATTCCCGACTCTGAATACAGTTTTTTTTTAACTAGGGAAATGGCATGAAATTCGCAGTCTGGGTAATTTTTACCTACTCCAACTTCACTAAACCCGACCGACTCCACGGGTCCGACTCCACAGCCCTGTGGGAAACTACACGAGGCACGCATCCAAATGAATGTCAATTTATTAACATTTATATATTCTTCTTGAGGTGCCTGGTCTGGAACAGACATTGGCGATCATGACCCTCCAATCTTCTCTGTCTTTTGATAGTCTAATGAGGTTGTTGTTGCCCATGCTGTTGTTTGTTGCCCAGTAAATTTATATATACTGTATATATATATTTTTAAAAATAAGTAGTAAACTTCTGAAAAGTTTAAATAGAGGTCTCTTAATATAACGGTACGCACAAAATGTTTCTAAATTTGCTGAAGAATATTTTCCATTGTTGTGAGTCTTGTATGTAATGAATAAGTTCCTTTTTTATCACGTGACGCGCAGACGTGAGGAACCTGTCTGTGAGGTGTAGATTGTTATTTTTGTGCTGCGCTTGATCTCCACATATTTCTCAATGCAATGAAAAATCCTCGTGCTTTTTGTATTATTAATATGGTTTTACTGTCTGACCCGCCATCACTTTCTATTTTTCTGCCAAGATAAATGTATGATGTTGGATTACGTTCATGAAAGTACGCAACTAAGTCCGAGCTACAGGCCGATAGAGCTTTATCCCTCAAGATCAGCCTTTCTCAACCTGTTTGTCCTGTAGAAACCCTTAAAACAATTGTCATGTCTCAGGGAATGCCTGCATAAAGATTATTTTATCTACAGGTCACTCTGTACGTGTGTAAGTAAGTTGTAAATATAATACCTGTTTTTGAAATTAATCTCTTTCTTTCCCTTTCATAAATTTTAAAAACTCATACCGCAAACCCAATAAATCTTTATTAAATAACTGGCTTAAGCCAAAATGGGAATTAATTTATTCGGCAGATTTAATTTAAGTAAAGGTTGTAAATTGATTGTAATTAATCCTATTTACAACATGAAAATGTATTGAAATGTATAGTAAAACTACTAAAACCATAGACCAAAGCTATGTGAATAAAAATATAGCATAAGACAGTTTTAAACAGGGCTTTGAAAAAACACGTTTATTATTTTTTTTCCAGTCACGATCTCTAACGGAACTTTTAGCGCCCTCTCGCGGAACCCTGCTTGAGAAACCTTGCTTAAGATGAAACATGTATCTTTTAGTAATTCTACATCTTGTAGAAGTGTTTCTTCAAGTGCAGTGTTGTTATCGTTACTGTAGCATAAGGTTTTTATAAGTGTAGTATTAGTAGTAAATCCGAAGTAGTATTCTGCCTTGAATGAGTGAAGTCCCAGTGTTGGAGAAGAACACTGGTATTACAGGATAGTCACGACTGTGAAGGTATCTGCTTCAGAAAGTATTCAGAGTAAAGTCAGACCCTAATGCGCCATTTTGCCATGTAACTACCTATGAAAATCAAACAATTCAATAAAACTCAAACTTCAACAATATAAAATTAATAAGTCAGAGTGTTACAATTTTGAATTAATTAATATTTACACTATCTTTCTTTCTTTGTGCTGAATGGTGAATGTTGGATGATGGAACTCAATGGATAAGTATATTACAAAATTTGATTGATGGTGAATTTCTAATCTAAGTATTAAACTTAAAAAATGTTCCGCCTTGCGTCTTCCAAGTAAATTTTAAAAAAAAGTTCTGCAAAAGTTCCTTTCACTTTAGTCTCTTAGCTATGCTAATACACTACAATTTTCATCATCAACTGTCATTGACTGGTCTCACACGTGGTTGCATGAATTGGCTACAGAAATACTTAACATCGAATCTGTGCCTGTCCTCACTATGAATGTACACAATGGTAATTGAAGTCTTGCTCCAGTCTCCCAAACACTGTTGTGGACTAGGGCCGAATTCTAGCAGACAATATCTGATGCTCCTGGGTTTCTTCAGGATGCAATGATTGCTCTGGGGTCTTAAACCTCTGTTGCGTGATGACACGTATGAACCTGCGAACAATGATAGACATGTGGCTAGCTTATGGTTGTAAAGCCTACAAGTCTATTTGTGCATGAGATGACTGTGTTTCAGATGTTTGTAGGTATATGAATGATACAATGCTCAGTATGATTAGCAATAGCGAGACATGATGGGTGTCTAGCTGCAAAACATTTTCTAAAATAATACATAAATATAATACAGTTTATCCATAGGTATGATGTTTTCTTTGCCTTTCAAATATGGAATGCCAAGTCGGCTCTAAAAAGCGCTGTAACGTTTAGCAGGTTATATTAATCCTGATAAGGACTGTTGACAGGACTCTGCTGAGTCACTGGCGGTTATATTGTCGGTTTCCATCTTCATCAATCATACCATTTAATACAAATATTATGCATGGTACAGTCACATCCTAACTATGTATATCAATAAACTAAATTCCTGAAATAAACAGTTATATTAATTTCATAAATATATACAGTAATTCTACATACCCTCAGGATAATTATAAAGTGCAGAAACGACTAGGTTTGGTGGAGACTGCGCTGCCCGGCATCAGATGGTACAGGTTTTAGCCCTGACAAGCTTCTCTCTAGCCTCCATCCTTCTGTCTTTATGATGTGCATGTGTAGTTTGACATTTCCGCTGTCTCTTTTTATAAGCTCGCATCCACCGTATCGGAGACCAAGCGTTGGTAACTCTGTTTCAGTCTTTGGTTTTAGCCTTTCTGAGTGAAACTGTGTGAGAGGTATTCCAAGCCTCTGATTCGTGCAGCTCACCTTTTCTATCCAGGACATTTTAAGTTATATACTTCCATTCTCCGTAAGTTCTGCTTTCTTTCCATGTGTCGTTTTCCGTAATTGGTTCCGATATTGATTTTATATCAAATTTTAATCAGGAAAAACACAGCATCTGACACCTTTACTAACACATTTCTCCACAAGTTCTTATTCCATCCATTTTTCCTTTGGCAAGCATAGAATTGGAGTTATCATTGGTAAAATTTGACCATTTTCATTCATTTCTGACATTGCATACACTTATACGGTCACTAAGTCTAACCTACACTTCTTACGGTTTTATCCTCTATAGTAAACAGTCGTAGCATTATCGATCGGTTTTCCAGCGAGCTCCTATTTTTTGATTGGTTGACCCATATTGTCTTCCAAGAATAGACAAGCCTCGTGCTTGCCACACATTACATATTTTCCTTCTCTCATTCATTTACTAGTCAATTTTTAACATGCTACAGTTACTTGAATTTATTCTCATTATCTTTGTCTTTTCCTGGTGTATTTTAAGACCCACTAGCTGTGACCTCTTTTTTCATTCTGTCATCGGCAAAATCTAGATGTCAGGTCATCGGCAAAATCTAGATCGTCAAGCTGTTTAGGCACTGAATTCCATTCCTAAACTATAATCAGTAAGAAGAAAAATTGTCACAATAGACTTTTCTGTCGCACTTCATCTCTCATCCAAAACGGTTCTAAAGACCTTGGTAGTTGAAGTAAATTTACTTATTAAGGCAGGGTAATAGGAATATTCATAATTTTTTTAAATAACAGAATATGAAAGATTCTCCAGTATTTACCGGACACAAATATAAAACAGGTTTACGAAGACTTTGCAGCAGGAGAAGAGAATATGTCATGTATCTAGTATTGAATGAAATAACTTCTTCTTCTTCTTCTTCGATCCTTAACCACCGACCGTCAAAGCAGTCAGTGGCCATCACGCCTAGTGGCGTCTTGTAGGGCAACAACAAATTGATTCCACTTTGCACGGTCGGTGGCCATCCTTCGTACAGTGCCCCAACTCTGGTTCATTCTTTGCATCTCAGCCTCCACAGTCCTCCGCCAAGTTGTTTTTGGTCGGCCTCTCTTTCGCTTTCCTTCAGGGGTCCAAAGCATAGCTGTTCTTGTGATGGCATCGGGGTCTCTTCTGAGGACATGACAACCCAGCTCCAGCGTCTGCCAGCTATGATGGTGTGCATGTCCTCTTGCTTGCTACGAGTAAGCAGATCTTGGTTGGTGATGGTATTCGGCCAAAAGATGCGGTGAATTTTTCTTAGGCATGTTGTGTGAAAAGAGGACAATTTTGACATTTCCTTCTCTGTGACTCTCCAGCATTCCGCACCATAGAGAAGCACAGAAAGCACGCAACTCTGGTATAATCTTAATTTTGTGCTTGTGCTGTATTGGGAGGACTTCCAGATGTTATTTAGGCTAAAGAAGGCTGTTCTTGCCTTATTCATTCTGATGTTGATGTCTTTGCCTGCCCCACCGTCTGGTGTTACTATGCTTCCTAGGTATGTGAAGGTATCTGTCTGTACCAATTGCTGATTCCTTACTGATATGGGCTCAGGGTTGCTCACATTGAGCGTCATGACCTCAGACTTCTTTAAATTGATGTTCAAGCCCACCTGCTGGCTAAATTTATTAAGTCTATCCGTTTTTTCCTGGATGTGTTGATGTGAATGTGCCAGCAGTGCAATGTCATCTGCATATTCCAGATCTTCCAATGTAGAAAATGTAGTCCATCTTATTCCTCTTGGACTGCCCTCTGTTGTCTGGCGCATCACCCAGTCTATGACTGTTAAAAAAAGAGTGGTTGATAAGGGGCATCCCTGTCGTACTCCTGTCTTCACCTCGAAGGTTAGGTTGCTCTGCCCAACACTACACGTAAAGTTGGCATAGAGGCTTTTTATGATTGTTACTATGCAGCTTGGAATTCCATAAGCCCTCAGTATTTTCCATAAACTGTCCCTATGTATGCTGTCAAAAGCCTTTTCAAAATCAACAAAATTTATGTAAAGCTGTCTTTGCCATTCTGAGCACTGCTCTATAATGTTCCTGAGAGTGAATATATGGTCTACACATCTTCTGTTCTTTCTAAATCCTGCTTGTTCTTTCCTCAGTTTGTAGTCTACTGCCTTTGGAATTCTCTGTATAATTATCCTGCCTAGTATTTTGCTGGGAACTGAGAGAAGAGTGATTCCTCTCCAATTATTGCAGTCTGCAAGATCTCCCTTTTTGGGCAATTTGACAATTATTCCTTTGTTCCACTCTGATGGTGTTGTCCCCGTTTTCCACACTTGTGCAAATAGTGGTTCTAATAGTTCTGCTGCTAGCTCAGGGTCTGTCTTAAATAGCTCTGCATTTAAGTTATCATGGCCCGGAGCTTTACCGTTCTTTAACCCTTTGATTGCTGTGATGATTTCTTCTTTTCGTGGAATGTCTGTATTTACATCTAGATCGTTTTCAGCCTCAGGAACATTCAATTGTGTCTCTGGTATTTCCTTGTTCAGAGTTTCTCTGAAGTGCTCTGCCCATCTTGTTTCCTGTCCCTCTGCTGTCTTGATGAGATTTCCTTGCTTATCTCTTACTAATGTAATATTGTTTGCACCTTGTTTTCCGCTGATGAATTTAGTTATTTGTATACTGTGCTTTGTTCATTTCTCAGTGCTGCCTCTTCTGCCTGTTTTGCAAGATCGTCTAGGAAATTCCTTTTGTTGGCTCGGGTTTGGCGTTTAACTTCCCTGTCCAGCTGGCTGTACTGTTCGCTATATAGTTGCTTTAACCTGGGGGACTTCGCTTCTGTTTTCTTTCTTTTCATTTCCTTTCTCATCTTTATGGTGTTTAGTGTTTCTGGTGTTATCCAGTCTTGCTTCTTCCTTTCCTGGAATCCTAAGCATGATTTGCTACTTTCCTTATATACTGTTGAAATGGTGTTGAAATTCTGGTCTATATCATCAGTCAATGTCTTTTCCTGGCTTTTGGCAAATTGATATCGTTTCTTAATGTCGGCCGCAAAAGCTTTTCTGGTAAGGGGGTCCTTCAATTTGCTGATGTCAAACCTTTTCTGTGTAGTTACAGTTGGTCCAGCCCTTCTTAGTTTCACTTTCAGTTTTGCTACTACTAAATGGTGATCACTTCCCACATCTGCACCTCTTCTTACCTTCACATCTTGTAATGCATGTCTCCATCTACCGTTAACCATGATGTGGTCTATCTGGTTTCTGTCCCGACCATTTGGTGATTCCCATGTTAACTTGTGAATTTCCTTATGTGGGAAAAGTGTTCCTCCAATGACCAGGTTGTTAATGCTACAGAAACTTATTAGCTTATCCCCATTTTCGTTTGCTGTTCCGCTGCCGCATTTCCCCATTGTTCTTTCATTATATGTATTGTGTGTACCAACTTTCGCATTGAGGTCTCCCATTACTATAACAAGATCATATCTAGGTGTGTCTTCCATTTCTTTCTGCAGTTGTTGATAGAATTCATCCTTGACCTCCTCATCGCTATCATTCGTTGGTGCGTAGCATTGTATTGTAGTGTTGGTGAATCTCCCTCTCAATCTCAATCGTATCAGTCTGTTGTTGATGGGTTTCCATTCCAGTAATGTCCTTTCTATCCCTTTCTGTAGAATAATGGCTACGCCTTCACTGTGCTGTCCATCCTCTCTTCCAGAGTAAAGTACTGTTTCTCCTGTTGCTGTTTTAACTTTTCCTGCCCCTGTCCATCTGCTCTCACTTATCCCCAGGATGTGTAACCTATAGTTTCTCATTTCTGCCGTGACCTGTCTTAGTTTACCTGTCTCGTACATTGTCCTGACATTCCAAAATCCTATTCTTGTATCCTGTTTTGCGGTCAGGACATCCGTTTTCATGTCAGTGGCTTCCTTTCGGCTTTCACCACTGACAGTCATACGAGCCACAGACTCCGAATGTCCATCCCGCAGCAAAGTTTGTTCATTTGATGTTGTTTCCGTAACTTCATTATTTTTTTTTTTACATAGACAGGGGTAATGAAGGTGGAGAAATTTTTAAGAGTTTAAACAATGGTACAAAGAAAATGTTTCCAGTGGCAACAGGAAAATTCTCAAGTAACTTCAGAGCAGAAATAGGAGCCTTTAAAACTGTAGCAGAAATGCTAATGGAAGAGGAGAGCCCCGAGAGACTTTCTTTACTGATGCGCTTGTGTGACAACTTGCCCAATCTTCTCTTCATTTTTTTATTATTTACGTGACATCATTTTTTCTCATCCTCAATGCATGATCGCAAAGTCCCGGGAATTGTCACTTGCGGAAAATCTCCTAGCGTTCGGTATTTTCTCCTCGCTATTTTTAGATACGACGTCATTGTTGACCAATGATCTCTGTAGCGAGAAACCCGTTTTAATTTAGGACTGCTTAAACTTGGGAGAACCAGTTTAGGTCACTTAGGAAAACATCACGTGACTTTTAACATTATTGATTGGAGCGTCTAAACGAGGCTAAGGTCACATGATGCACGCTACGGATCACGTGTCCAAGCGGAAATGTCCCGCTAAAAGTGCGCCAACACGGGCATTCTTCACTTGCCCAGGAAATCTTGAGACAGCTAGGTCTAACCCAGATATCGGCGAATTCTCGCATTAAAAGCACTGAAGCCACGTGTCTAAATTGCGGGTTAGCGTCCATCTTTGAGTAGTCTATGGTGGAGCCTTGCACGACAGTCCAGTCTCAGCGCAGAATACGGAGTCGAGCACAGAGAAGGCAAATCCGAACCATTCAAGACCTACCTGGGGCAACGTCAGGAGACCGGAGAACTAACCTCACTTCACTATCAGCCAGGGGCTGAAAAGCTAAGTCCACGAAAAAGGGAACTCACCATATCAATGCATAGTTTAGTCATCCATGATGAAACACACTTGAATTGTGAGACACACATTACATACCGCAGACACTAATTCCATCGACAATACTATCATTCACCATCTATTCATTTTATTGCAATAAACCAATTGGGTGTATATACTGTACCCCATGCTTTGTTCCTTCCATTAGATGTTGAATATTGTCTATGTTTATCTTCCTTTATAAGGGAGGGGGGGGCTCGTAAAATATAATATAAATTAAAGAATAATAATAATAGATAACTGAGAAGGGGACGACGGTAGCGAGAGACCAAATATCTCCTTACAATCTTTTCCAGACCTGTCGAGTTAGGAGAATTTACCCTCTTCGTCACCCTTCGGAAGTGGGAAAACCCAGCAGGGATTCCTTGAGCCAAATCTTCCACATCAGATCTATTATTTCCTCTAAATAATTCTCTTATCCTTTAAACGCTACGTGACACTGGTGTCTCGGTCCGGGATGTGAACTTATGTATTTTATCATACCTCTGGGATAGTATCATTCATTCAGTCATTACAGTATACCATTTTAACACATGTATTTTCACACAGTGAGCTCTAGAAAGACAGAAAACATTTTTTCTAGAATTTCAGGCATTGATTGGTGAATCCCTTTATATATGTTGTGTTTAATTAAGTTAGTTCTTGATTTTGTATTTCATTGAATTACAGACCTTAAGTCTCCATAACTGTAGTAATTTCATTCTACAGCAGTCTGATAAATAATTAGTATTTACTTGTTGTTAGAAATACTATTGGAAGGTAGCACTAGCTTACTCAGTGTGGACTTTAACTGCAAAAGATGGCTGAAATAGTTAAGCTTAAGGCAGCACTAGGGGAGGCCGGTCGAGATCTAGGTTATAGTGGGGTGGACCTTGCAAATTATGTCAGTGTCGAGACTGATAAGTATTACGCTCGAGAAACAGCGAAAGCTGAAAGAGAAGAGCGAATAAAGTTAGCAGAAATAGATGAGAGGATAAAAGCTGTAGACGCTAGAGAAAGAAGCGAGAGAGATGAACGCGAGCATGCATTGAAGATGAAGCAGTTAGAGATGCAGGGACAAGCTCAAAGAGTTGAACCGGTAGCCGGTGCGACCGCATCTACCTCCGCAGGCAACCTATCGCCACGGTCAGATGATATGCCTTCCTTGCACGCAGGGGGCACCGGACCTTTGCCATCCTCACTCATGTCAACTTTGGGACCCTTGACGTCTCCATTTGAAGCTTTCTCGGAACAAGCCGACTCGATCGATAGGTATTTGGACAAATTTGAGAAGTTTGCCACCACGTTTGGTTTGGAGAAGAGCAAATGGAACCTGAAACTGTCGCAAGGGCTTAGAGGAACTGCTTATGACGTGTATAGCAAGCTTCCTCCAGGTTTACAGGATTACTACGACTCTTTGAAAAAGGCACTATTGGTTCGTTATGAGCTACATGCTGACGCCTTTAGGAAGAGGTTCCGTAACTCTAGTTGGGAAGTCGGAGAGAACTTTGCTCAATTTGCTGCTAGACTGGATTCGTACATGGAAAAGTGGGGTGCCCTAGGGAATTTTTCTCATGATTGGGAAGGTCTGAAGGAGATGGTCGTTATTGAACAACTGAAGGACACCATGACTTCCGACATGAGAAGATTTCTGACAGAGAATGGGGCCAGCACTTTAGAATCCATCGTCCAGTTGGCGGAACGTTATCAGGCAGCGCTAACGGAGAATGACCCATCCAGGTGGAACCACCCGGAAGAATTATCGAGGCCGACACCTCAGACACACTTGGACCCCCAATTGAATCTACCTTACCACCACTTCAAAAAGCATGACAAGCCAGACTACAAGACTACTCAGAGATCAGCTTTCCAGCATCAGAGGCGGGGAGAAAAGTGGTGTAAGACGTGCAAAATGAGCAATCACAATACTGCCGAGTGCAGAAGGAAAAACCCTCCACATCATGTTGCATGTTTACAGGTGAGGGCTGTTGACAGGAAGGAACTGACAGTGAGTCAGAATAGCCTCCATCACCCACCTATACAGGAGACAGTGACCGTGAATGGCAACCAAGTCATCGGGATGTATGACACAGGTTTGTCTTATGACGCGGTCGTTTCTTCATCTCTGGTGCACCCCGAACAACTCACCACAGAAACAGTGGATATCCAGGGGCCACTCAAGAGAGCATTACCCTTAAATTTGCCCATAGCGAAGATTCAAGTCAGTTGTCGCTATGTGGAAGGGGAGATCAATGCTGCAGTTTTAGAGGATCCTTTCTACCCCCTGATGTTAGGGCGTAGATATGTCTTTTTAGGAGAACCAGTAAAGCCTGTGGTTATGGCTGCCATCCAGACCAGGTCTGACTCCAAATGCATAGAGAGGGACTCTAAATTAGAAATTCATCCGAATAAGATGAAAAGGGCTCAAGCAGCTGATAGCACAGTGGGGCCTTGCTTTGGCAAATTGAAAAACTCACATAACCCTCGAAGAAAGGGTGACTTTTATATGGAACATGGACTCTTGCACAGGAAAGCTGGCAGAGGGCTAAAAAGTCATGGACAGATTGTGGTGCCATCCATATATAGAAATAAAGTTATGGAATGGGGGCACGGTGCTACTTTGAGTGAACACCTGGGTAATGGTGCCACAAATCAAAGGATAGCCACCCGTTATTATTGGCCCGGCATCACAGAAGACATAGCTCGATATGTGAAGTCCTGTTCAGAGTGTAACCAGGTAACCTCAACACATAGGGTAGACCAGTTACAGGACCTAGGGAAGCATTGCTGCAGACGTAGGCATCCAAAGAAAACCAGGAAGAAAACCAGAATACTTACCTGGGAAGAACAACGTAGGGGCAGATTTTTTGAGCAGACATCCGGACGCAACCGAGGAGATATGAGAAACTGAAAAAGAAGAGGAAGACAGGACAAGAGGAGTTGGACGGAACGTCAAACTTGAGGAGGGGCTTGTGTGACAACTTGCCCAATCTTCTCTTCATTTTTTTATTATTCACGTGACATCATTTTTTCTCATCCTCAATGCATGATCGCAAAGTCCCGGGAATTGTCACTTGCGGAAAATCTCCTAGCGTTCGGTATTTTCTCCTCGCTATTTTTAGATACGACGTCATTGTTGACCAATGACCTCTGTAGCGAGAAACCCGTTTTAATTTAGGACTGCTTAAACTTGGGAGAACCAGTTTAGGTCACTTAGGAAAACATCACGTGACTTTTAACATTATTGATTGGAGCGTCTAAACGAGGCTAAGGTCACATGATGCACGCTACGGATCACGTGTCCAAGCGGAAATGTCCCGCTAAAAGTGCGCCAACACGGGCATTCTTCACTTGCCCAGGAAATCTTGAGACAGCTAGGTCTAACCCAGATATCGGCGAATTCTCGCATTAAAAGCACTGAAGCCACGTGTCTAAATTGCGGGTTAGCGTCCATCTTTGAGTAGTCTATGGTGGAGCCTTGCACGACAGTCCAATCTCAGCGCAGAATACGGAGTCGAGCACAGAGAAGGCAAATCCGAACCATTCAAGACCTACCTGGGGCAACGTCAGGAGACCGGAGAACTAACCTCACTTCACTATCAGCCAGGGGCTGAAAAGCTAAGTCCACGAAAAAGGGAACTCACCATATCAATGCATAGTTTAGTCATCCATGATGAAACACACTTGAATTGTGAGACACACATTACATACCGCAGACACTAATTCCATCGACAATACTATCATTCACCATCTATTCATTTTATTGCAATAAACCAATTGGGTGTATATACTGTACCCCATGCTTTGTTCCTTCCATTAGATGTTGAATATTGTCTATGTTTATCTTCCTTTATAAGGGGGGGGGGGGGGGCTCGTAAAATATAATATAAATTAAAGAATAATAATAATAGATAACTGAGAAGGGGACGACGGTAGCGAGAGACCAAATATCTCCTTACAATCTTTTCCAGACCTGTCGAGTTAGGAGAATTTACCCTCTTCGTCACCCTTCGGAAGTGGGAAAACCCAGCAGGGATTCCTTGAGCCAAATCTTCCACATCAGATCTATTATTTCCTCTAAATAATTCTCTTATCCTTTAAACGCTACGTGACACTGATGCGCCACTATTAGTTACGGCACTGAGGATTCAAAAATAAAAATTCAGACATAAATTACCTAAGAGCAATACTCTACAAAGAAGCAAGCGATTTAGTAGAGTTGTGATACAGTGGATCCCATCACATTGTAACATCCCTGGCAACAAAAAGCCTGACAAATTGGCAAAAGAAAGTGGAAAGTTACCCCAGCTTGATGTGAACATAACTTATGAAGAGGCCAACAGTTTTATTAGAAAGATATAGAAACATGTGGAAAGTAGAGCATCCAGGTCACCAAAGAACGATGTATATTTCCATCTGAAAAGAAGTGAACAAATGGTAATCTTTAGAATTCGTACAGACCACAATCGATTGAGATACCATCTATTCAACAAGTTAGAGATAGGAACTAAGGATGAGTATAGCTAGGGCACTGATTAAATGACAGCTGAACATCTATGAAAAGGCGCCTATCTTTATTGCCCTATAACTTTTCCAACATCTTTCTTGTTTTATTTCTTTCATCATTGTTAAAGTAATCTTTCACGGCTCGTACTTAAGTGTAACTTTGCACGCCTTTCATTTATTTCCTCACCTTGCATTATCTTTCGGAACCCCCCTGGCCTCGTTAGAATCTTGGTAAACCCACCTGCCCACGTTAGACAAATATTGTTTGACTTGGAAAACGCCCGGCTTGGCAATAGAAAGAATTCGTTTAATGCGTAATCAGCTATTGAAACAACACAAGTGTCATCACTTTGGGACACAATTGCACGTCGCCACAAAAGGACTCGCGACACACAGAGGAATATTTATTGCCAGATGGAAGACCGTGAGAGCATGGCGAGATAATAAAGGAAGCCATCTCACGACAATGAGACAAAGAATAGCACGCGGCAAGAGAATAACGCAAGAAACTTCACGCGAAGCGGCAAAAAAAGGCAGAAGACTTTGTGACAGAGGGGCAGATGGTTTCTGCACTGGGCAGCCAATCCAAAACCCGGGTTAATCTTGCAAAACGAACACGCAGCACGGAGTGAAAAGTTGGTTGCAAGAGCCCACCCACTTCTAACCAGTGACATGCACTGAAAGGGCACGCCAATGTTAATGGACGCCTAGCTATTGGATTAGGGGGCAGAGTCATACTACACAGTCCACAACTTCTGAAATATAGGCAATCCAAAATAAAACGAGACGTTCGCCAGAAGTCAGTACAGAGTTTACAATATCGCGGCGCAAAAGTGGTTTTCCCTAGAGCATAGCCTGCGTACAGCTTGTTCTAGTATTTCATTCCCGTGGGGATATGTGATTCATATCTGTCGAATTTAATTTTATAGTATTCTTAAGGAATTGGGTGGAAAAAGGAGGTTAGTTAATCTTATAAAAATTGTTAATAATTTTCCTTCTTCGTTAATTAAGATTTTTTTGCACTTAGCCTCAAAGCGAAATGTCCGAAAGACTGTTTTTTTTTTAAAAATTTCTTCTACTCGTAAATGATTAATCAAATCAAAGATTGTTCCTCATGGATAATAAGAAGTAATTCATAGTTATAAACTTCACCTTCAGCTAGATTGTTAGATCTTCATTACAGACTTACATTAGCACACACTTTCATGCGCAATATATTTAACACTTATCATGTTTTTGTTTCATGTCATATATAATTATCAGAGAATTAAAAACAGAGTTATCAGTAGTGAGAAATAAGATAAAAGAAATTCAACCATTGACATTAGATGTGAAACTCATGAAGCCACTTTTGTGTGTCTTCAGTCCTGCAGAAGTCTGAGTCTACACATTACGTGTTTGGTGTCTAACCGTGAAGAAGCTGGCAAAGCGTATGTCCAGCGGATAGCAAAATTCACAAGATAGGACATCATACATTTCCTAAGTTACAAGGAAGACCTCACCCGCGTTTGTAAACGGTGGTGGCACAGCATTTTATTCACCTGATTATAAAGTGCTCACAAGTTGATTCTATATACATATATCAAGTTCAACTCACTCAGCAGCTCGCCGCCTGAGTCAAGAAAGCACGCATAAGACGATTCTCATATATCTATATCAATTTCAACTCACTCAAAAGTGTATTCCCTGAATCAAGAGTACATACTCACAAGTTAATCAGTCTACCTACCAAGATCTTTAAGTCATAAGTTAATTCGCCAAGATAGCAAGCTCAAATTACCAAGTACAGCTACTCACTACGTTAGTGCAGGAAGTCAATTCATCTTCTTTCACCGTATATTGCACGATGTAAATTCACTCAGACCAACTTCATTGCACGAAACTAACTTGTTACCAGAAGATCATTTCGTGAAGAGCTCCAGTCTAGTCAGTGCCTTTCCGAAATTAGACAGCAGACATTTTCAAGAAACAACAATCAACGGTTTGTCAACGCTAGAGAGATTTCCAAATGTGGAAGGACAGTATATTTTCCAAGTTCTCAACACTACAAAGGTTTTCACTAGTACACACTCGTCTTGGAGATAACCAATTTGACATACCATACACCTACATTGGACAGTCTATGCATAACTGTATACAATCATACAGTGGAGGGAAGTTAAGAGACACATAGACAGTGTAGATTGGACATCAGTGTGATAACGCTTAATATATCACATCATCATTTTACTATTCACATAGGTTTACTGTCATATTTAACTAAATACATTATTTACATCTCATCTGTGTGTGCGAATTGTCTTTCACCATCAACCCTTTTTATTTTCTACTAACCCTATATGTGTATATATTTACTAATAAACCGAATAACCATTTTGACCCTTATCTAGTTCGTTAATGCATCACTGGTGCTGTCGGTGTTAAATATTTACATATAAGTAAAATCCTTCATTTAGATGATGTTGGGGCTCTTTCTTTATCGAGATCTGAGGATAGAAGCTAAGGTCGTAGGGAAATAGAAAACTCCATAATTTATTAGAAAACGCTCTCTAGTGTCCTTATCTCGATTAGATCACTTTCTTTCTTAACGATCCAGTTTCTGGAGATCTTCTTGACAACATCACATAGGCCATCCCCACCATACTGTAGCGAGGCGACCTTTGGTTCCCTGCCCAGTGCACCATATACGACAATAGGGGATTTGTCCAGGATTACAACCTACATCCCCATAGACAACTACTGCCGTAGCGCCCCCTTTTACGACAGAAGGATTTAACTAATTTCAAAACTTGAAATTATGACAACAATTATGCTCCCGGGAATCTCCCAGAAGAAAAAGAAAGAATAGAACCCCTTCTGCCTCAGGCATTGTCGTAAGGTGCGATTATGTGAAGTTGTGCATGGCTATTGCAACCATCTTAATGTAAAACTAATTGGTTATGAGGTCATTGTAAAAGCTGATTATATGCTTTGGCACTGGCTTTCTCACTGGGACAATTCACTGTTACGGTATATGATATTAACGCCGTCTGCTAAAGGTTAGCGGACGTGCAAATGTAAAGGTTAAGACATTTAATATATTGCGATAGATGTTTCAATTATTGAACGCTCCATACACGATCGATTATGACGTGTCTAGCGTTGTTTGGGTCACAGTCGGTAACTAGGAGACGCTACCCTTTGTTACTTGACCGCCAAGCTGAATAGCCGCGTTTTGTTAACCTTCCAATTCAATGGCATGATATAGCCATTTATATGTGCATTTATGATGGACCAGGGTCAGTCCTAGAACTCTACATGAGAGGAAACTTATGGAGGTTAGTGATTAACTAAATCCTTGGAAGGAGAAAGATAATCGTCTACTTTATACGAAGTAATTAGACTCACAGTCTCACTGTCGGCAGGTAGCCATTCTATCTGCGCGTGCATATAGCTGTGATGTTCTGACGACAATTACTGCATTGTATCCTTAAACGGACATTGACACGTAAAACAGCAGTCTACGCTATTGATTGATTGATGCATGTACCTCATGTGTGAATTGAACTGTTTATGTATGTGTGTAATCCATATTAAATTGTGAAGGACTCGAACCGGAGGCATTATTGATTGAATCACGTTACACCATTCAACCTTCTGAATTATGTATTTTATATCAAGTTGCTGAGTTAATAAGATGAACAGTTGTTTACATCTTGATGCCAAGTTCGGGCATTACGACAAACCAAAGGTGAGGTTCACCCCATTCGCGTACGAATATTAGCACGATCAGAATTCAAGCAACACAACCAGTAACCACACACGAAAGACCTTCAACAAAAGTGGTGGCCAATGTGGGGATCGAACCCACGACATTCGCGTTATCAGCACGACTTACTGCCACGTCTATCCAACGCAACTATATTTAGTAAGATAGACTTAACTAAAGGTTATTGGCAGATACCACTGACCGAAAAGGCTAAGTACTACACCGCATTTTCCACTCCACAAGGTCTATACCAGTGGAATGTGATGCCTTTTGGGCTTGTTAATGCGCCAGCTACCTTCATTCGCCTGATGCGACAAATTTTATCAGGTAGACCAGACGTTATTACATATATTGACGACATATGCTTGTTCAGTTCGTCGTTTGAGGAACATGTTTCGGGACTTAGATATGTTTTCGACACTCTAAGGAATTATCATCTAACTGCTAAACCTACAAAGGTTCAAATAGCGTGTAATGAGATAACCTTTTTGGGACATATCATTGGATCGGGATATATCCGAACGTTACCTAGTACAGTCTCCAAAATTCTAAACATAGCAGTTCCTCAGACGAAGAAACAGGTCAGGAGTTTGTTAGGACTTGTTCAATATTACAGTAGATTCATACCAAACTTGTCATCCATCACGGCTGTATTGTCTTCATTGTTAAAAAAAGACATGCCGGTGAAGGTGACATGGACTGGTATATGCAATGAAACTTTCAACAAAATAATAAATTTGTTCTCGCATGAACCAATTTTAAGACTTCCCGATGCTTCCAAAAGATTTTTTCTTACGAACAGATGCTAGTAACTACGGCATTGGTGCATGCCTGCTCCAGAACCATGATGGCGTTCTACATCCTACCTTATATATTTCAAGAAAGCTAAAGCCGGCAGAGAAAAAGTATTCCACAGTGGACAAGGAACTTTTATCAGTTATATGGGCAATAACTAAACTTGAAAAGTTTTTGCTTGGTGCTCCATTCATTCACCATACAAACTGATCAACGTGCTGTAGCATCTTTGCGTCGATCTAACCACAAGAGCCCAAAACTCGCCAGATATGCAATCATCCTACAGCCTTTTGAATTCTCCATTGAACATATTCCTGGCACTGAAAATATTGTGGCGGATGCGTTGTCACGTAATCCTATTGACGACGAATGATCAACATTGACATTCCTAAAACACGTCAATCATCACTACATTGCATATAACGAAGTATCAACTATAAGGGAACTAACCTTGCCTTCAATTTAATATTTATAAACACTATATGCATCACAGAATTGAACTAAAGACAATCAAGGTATACATATTGACATTGAAACTTCGTCTAACTTCCATACACAATATATGAATATTCGTTGAACAATCATGGAACAATGTCTGACGACAAACCGAACTGATGTTCCTGTGTATACTTAATTCTTGGATCCTAGGATAAATGACATTTCTTTCCAACGTAAACGTTTGAACATTTTTGCCTAAAAGAATTCATCAGGATCAAGACTACGGATGGATCATCATATCCTATACTAATTAATTAGTTAACTTAACTTCTTAATTGAATTATTATCAATAAAATGAAATGTGAGAAAAAAATGAAATGAAAGAACAAAAAAAAGAGAACGAAATATAAAAAGAAGAAATTATGAAAAGAGAAAATAAATCTCACACAAGTATTAGATTAATATTTTATTTAATGTACCTATACGTTATTTAGTTAGTTAAATTAGATAGTTATTATTCACTAACACTTAACACACCCAATTAAGTTAAACTTATATTCGAATTTCTTTCTATTTCTTCTCACTTATTTTGTCTTTTCTTCTCTCATAACATCGCGTTACATTAGAATCTTAATAATTTAACTCTTAGTTTAATTAATTAATTTAATTTTAATTAGTCAAATTAATTCCTATATGACATACTAATACGACAGACCTTACTTTAATTTAATTCTATCATTCACTATTAACATTGGACATTTTATTTAGTTGATATAATAATATGTATAATATTGATATATAATGTGATTAATGTTAGATGACTATGACAAATAGTTAGTTGACATGACCGCGACACGGTTCTACTCAGAACATCGTCGGCCATATGTCACGATTGTGTTAAATTTTTTTTTGAAAAATTGTTAAGTCGGATAGATCTTGAAAAAAAATCTATCGATTTTTTTTTCCCCGGTGTACAGGGAATTGTTACGGTATATGATATTAACGCCGTCTGCTAAAGGTTAGCGGACGTGCAAATGTAAAGGTTAAGACATTTAATATATTGCGATAGATGTTTCAATTATTGAACGCTCCATACACGATCGATTATGACGTGTCTAGCGTTGTTTGGGTCACAGTCGGTAACTAGGAGACTCTACCCTTTGTTACTTGACCGCCAAGCTGAATAGCCGCGTTTTGTTAACCTTCCAATTCAATGGCATGATATAGCCATTTATATGTGCATTTATGATGGACCAGGGTCAGTCCTAGAACTCTACATGAGAGGAAACTTATGGAGGTTAGTGATTAACTAAATCCTTGGAAGGAGAAAGATAATCGTCTACTTTATACGAAGTAATTAGACTCACAGTCTCACTGTCGGCAGGTAGCCATTCTATCTGCGCGTGCATATAGCTGTGATGTTCTGACGACAATTACTGCATTGTATCCTTAAACGGACATTGACACGTAAAACAGCAGTCTACGCTATTGATTGATTGATGCATGTACCTCATGTGTGAATTGAACTGTTTATGTATGTGTGTAATCCATATTAAATTGTGAAGGACTCGAACCGGAGGCATTATTCGTTGAATCACGTTACACCATTCAACCTTCTGAATTATGTATTTTATATCAAGTTGCTGAGTTAATAAGATGAACAGTTGTTTACATCTTGATGCCAAGTTCAGGCATTACGACAAACCAAAGGTGAGGTTCACCCCATTCGCGTACGAATATTAGCACGATCAGAATTCAAGCAACACAACCAGTAACCACACACGAAAGTCCTTCAACATTCACAAAGGTTGTTTTTTGTTGCATAAGAGCAAAAATATGCAGTTATTTGTTCATTAAGACATAAACATCTTTGTTGATGTGAAATAACTGAAACATGTGAAACAATTTGACAAATCTTTTCATTCATTCATGCATTACCCTCCAGAGCGTTCGAATTACAGTGGGTAGAGCGTTGATCTCTCGAGACAAAGGTACCGAGTTCGATTTACGGTATCGACACGCTCCAGTTTACTCAGCTGTAAATGGGTACCTGCCTTTGCTCTTGAGGTAGGAAAGGAACAGTCAGCGAGGAAGGGAACTGGTCCCCGACCTCTCGATGCCTGACCTAGTATAGTTAAGTCTCTAACACTTCACTCCTACGGCAATATCTGCTATGGGACTACCTATTACCCTTCAGCTTGTTAACAAATACATGGCAAGCTTACCTATCCTGTGCTATCTGTTCCCAGGTCTTTCCATGTATACTTTATCTCCTTCATATACAGTATAAGTTGAATTCCCTTTTCCATGTGTTTTGCTGGTATGCCTTTATTTCTTGTACATTGGAGATTTCAGAATATGGACTGCCTTGTAACGCTATCTACAAGTTTCGTCAGTGTGTGTCGTATCCAACGCCAGCGTCTTTGTGACGGGACGTTTTTCGTGCATTATTTTTCCTTGGTTTAATGGTTTGGTTTTTCCTTTTCTCTATTACCGTTTCCCTAAGTTCAAGTACTTCGCCCCTCCCACGCAGATAATTTAGCATTCGAGACGGTGGGCGTTACCTTGCCCGCTGCCTGGACAAAATTCCCTTTACAGGTGTGAGAAATAAAGATTGGATTTCCAGCGGTAGCCGTGTCAGATCAGACTCATTTATGTATCTAAAGTTTCTTGTTCATGGAAGGTGGAACATCTCATATTTTTAGCAGACATGAAGACGCCAAATAACCACCCCTCGAACTCACAGAAACCACATAAAAATACCGTACATACAATATTCCCTCACTCTCAGCAACTGCCTCTAATGAGCTCCATCTCACCAGTGCGAAAGCCAGAGTAGCTATAAAATCAGTTTTGTAAGCTTGGCCATAGAAAACTCTAAAACACTAGTTAACTATCTAGTGCATTCCTAGCTAAACATTTTTAGGGTTCGTTCTGACCTTGTAAATTTATGATTATAGTTGTTTGCTGACAATAGGAAACCATAAATTGCTTTTTTTTTTTTTTTTTTTTTTTTTTTACTTTTTTTTTTTTTTTTTGGTTGTTTTTTTTTTTTTTTTTTTTTTTTTTTTTTTTTCTTTTTTTTTTTTTTTTTTTTTTTTTTTTTTTTTTTTTTTTTTTTTTTTTTTGGTGAGCCCGAATTTTCTGTTGGTTTGCGCCAGAAGAGAGATAGCATGGAACAGGAAAAGGAAAAGATGGAAATTCTGAAAAGACAGAATGGAAACTAGAAGTAGCAGTAAAGGGAAGGGAAAGAAATCGTTCACAGAATTTGTTTTGGCTTTTTTTATTTCCTAACTGTGACGGTAACGGAGTTATAATTATGGTGTATATTTATTGTGTTTGGTAACTGTAAAAAAACTGGAATTTTATTTATATTTAAATGTAATACGCCCACTAAACTCTGAACTAGGGTGTGGGAGTATATAGGTTGGCGTGGTAATTAATCAACGGATAGTGGGGAACGAGGTTAATTTTCTCTGATTGAGTAGGGGACCCGCGAAATGGGACTTGGAATACGACGAGACCGACAGAGACGGTGGTACGATACGAGACAATTCTGCACTGATTTTTGGTGTTATTCTGTTTTAATTTTCTTACCGGTGTTCGGTTATCATTGTTTTTTTTACTGTCTCTGTTTCGGAATCAGAAAATGCTTTTTGGTGTTGTATTAGCACGAGTGTCAAAAAAAAAAAAGGCAATACAAACACAGTTTGTCCGAAAGTTTAGTCCATCGAGGAAACAAGAGACTGCGTTCTGGGGTGGAGGAAAACAGATTTGGACCTGAGGAGTTTCAGGTTGTTGTTTTGTTTAGTGGCTGGAGGAAGTAGTTGGTATAGTTAGAACAGTTTAGTTGTAGTAGAAACAAAAGAGTTAGTCTCCCAGCCTACCCACTCTTGGATGTTCCAGTAAAAACAATTTATAGATAGAATGCTAAGTCAAGACTGCTAGCCACGATATAGTCCTCTAAACTTAAGTGACTGGTAAATAAACGAACTGCTGAAATCAGATTCCTCAATTCCACGGCTACTGTCTGTTCGGGAATAGATTCTACAAGGGCTATTTATTGTCTTCGTTCCTAGTGTTCGACCTTGTATTATGTTCTGATTTAAATGCAACCTAAAGAGTTTTAACTATATTAATAAGACTTTGTAAGCTTTGATGATAATTTTAAGAAATCGGGATCAAATACCTGGAACAACTGCCACCCCAGGGTTGTATCTGCTTTTAATCTGGTCATAAGAACGGATAGAGATGATAGCTTAACTGGGGTCTGCTGTGTTATCCTGCTCTGGGTTGAAAAAAAAAATAGGTCAACAGCTTGGTTTTGTCTGCTCCCATTTTCTGTATTGCTAATGCTAACGAGGGAAGGAGGTGGACAGGAATCAGAATAGGCGTAAAGAATTTATAACTCCCCAAAATATTGACACCGAGCTTAAGGCATATTTTATACAACATCTAAGATGCGGGTAGCATAAATGTAAACAGGAGACACTCTGGAAAAGAATATGCGAGGAGCAAATTAGCAATATTACGGGGGAAGAAAAAAGAAGGGATAATGAAGGAAAAGAAGTGGTGATGAACCATTGGAAAGAGAGGAAGAGGCTAGAATGAATGATATTAGGATAAGTGCCTCTCATTGAAAGGCAGGACTGCATCAAATACTCGGAAGGGATTGAAAATAGTCTGATGAATTAGGGATAGTAACTCCTCACTAAGACCAACTGGTGGGATTGAAAGCCCCACCCAGAATGAGGCCACCCCCCGCTAGAGAATCAAAAGACCCACAAGAGCAGTATGAGCGTTTTCTCGCCTTCTAGGCTATGACTCGCTTCGGTATGAATACCCATTTGTAAACTGCCCCAACTGGTAGTCGGTTATTTGTAGAATCGGGTAAACTCTTCCGGGCGGTTTGTCGATCAAGGTGGGTGGAGTTGGGTATCCGTATTGAACAACAGAGTGTCTCTGGTTATTTATGGAGTATTGCCGTAGTTTCGTAATGTGGTGTGTGGTTAAGTAGTTACGCATTCTGTGTGGGGAAGAAACATTAGTGGGGCATGTTGGTGGGGGGGGTGGGGGGTTGGGTTGGGGGGGTATTATTTTTTGGTGGAATTGAATACGGTGTGTGGTACCATTTAGTCTTGAGGGATCGTAGCGTTTGTGGTTGGCGTATGGTAATATGTGGTTGAGGGGTGGATGTGATATTGGCTAAGGACAAGAGTGTGGTCATGGGGTAGGATGGCAGGGGGTCTTTATGAGAGGGTTGGGGATTTGTAGTTGGACTGGAGTTGGGGGTTTTGGAGGTACCATTTTTGGAAGGGGATCGAAATGTGGGATTGTGTTGGTTTTTTGGTGGGAGTGTGGATTGGTATTGTTGTGATTTTACATTCGGCTGGTTATGGGTGGTTGAATTGAGGATAATGGACTGGGGTATGGGTTGGGTTTTGAGACCCCCGAGTCATGTCGTTTGTCGAATAGTTTTTACGATAATTTTTACGCAAGCAGTCTGTGAGGATAGGCATTTTGTTAATGGGGTGGCAAATGGGGTTAGTGGGGGAGGGTTATTACTCGGATTGGGGTTGGGGGGGGGGGGTTTTCTTTGGACCAATGGAAAACCTGGGTGGACACTTCAGTGAAAATGAAAAAAAATGGTTGTGCATATTAAGAGAAAAGAGGGGTTGAATTATTGGGGGTGAATGAAGAAAGAAGGTACTGGTGGAAAGGGGGGGGGTTGTGAATGTTGTTATATTAGGTGTTCCCATGGGGGGGGTAGTAATGGGGGTAAAGGATACTTCTTCGATACAGAAAGTTAAAATATATCATAATGATCAGGCGTAATATGGTGTGTATTTGTGTCCATGGCAACTGTGTGGTTAGGTTGTGTGATTGGTTGGTGTGCGTGAGTGGGGTGGTGTGGTCTGCCTTGCTTTTGGTGGCTTTTGTGGGGTTGGTTTTGTGTGGGGGGGTTTGGGATTGTGGGCTTCTGGGGGGTAGTGGGGGCAAATGTGTGAATAGTTGGACTATGTAGATCGTTTGTTTGCTATATTCTTTATCTGGGTGGGGGTCTTTAGTGGATGCATTATCGATGTAAATTAAATGGGGGGTTGTACATCATTTGGATTTAGAGTAGAAGTGGTTTGATCATTTGGGGTGACGATTTATGGTTAATCATTAATGGTTAGTATTTGATTTGTAACCATGTAAAAAAAAAAAAAAAGCCTTTTAGTTGGATTGGGTGGTCGAGTGTCCCTGTTGTTCTTGGCTACGTTGTGGGGTAAGGGGGTAAGAAGGCTTTTTTTGAGTTGGTCCAGATGGTATATAAGGGTTATGTTCGAGTTATGGGAAGTTCAATTTTATGGCTACCAACCATCATAGATAGTCATTGCTTAGGACTAGTACCAGACGAGATGCAGGCCAATGTCAAGGGCCTGGGTTTTTTTTTTTTGGGGGGGTTTTTAGGGGGCTACTGATTAGTATCATTGGGTTATGAATGGTATTCCCATAACAACTGTGTGGAGTGTGCCTAGGGATGAAGGCAAGGTGATGTTGATTACCTCGTCACCTTGAGTAGGGTCTTTAGTTGGAGGGGGGTTATTTGTCTAGGCAGTCATTTGGAGATGGAGGAGATGGGAGGTTGCTGGGTTGGGTATGCTATAAATCAACCATATCGCTAATTTTGGGGCCCGATAGCCCGACCTTGACCATGACGTACCCCCCCCTCCGACGCTATAAACCAAAGGGACCCCCCCCCCGAAGAAGAACATTTATTGTATGTATTATCCGAGCCCCGTTACATGTTTCCCCCCCCGTTTAGAACCGCCCCCCGACCTATTCCCTCGACCTATCTTGTAATTGAGATGGTAGTGTTATGTATGTTGATGAGGGTGAATTGATTAATGTATGACTCTAATCCAGGAGATAGGATATAGAAGTCAGGGTGTATTACCTTGGGAATTTATAGGTTATTCCTCTGGAAGGGTGAGGGGATGAAGAGTGAGGAAGGGGATATTGTGTAGGTTCCTGGAATTATGGGTTAGTCGATTAAATTAAAGATTATGATGGGGATGGTATAAAGAAAAGGGTGAGTAAATGTTGAGTCTATTTAAAGCAATTGATGATTGGTATTATAAGAGTTTGGGTAGCTCATAATGTTGGATCTATGTTTCCCGACCCAGGGTTGCGGGTAACCATTGTGGGCAATTACGTTATAGGTGGAGTTAACATTTTCAAAAATTTTTTGTCCATTTTTTTAGTGATTCCAATTATTATGGTTAAAGAAAGGTCAAGACAAGTTAGAACTCTTGTAGTGGGTATTGGCCTGAGGGGATGGATTAGTGGGGCCCTTTAAGGCTTTTTGCATTGTGATCTGGAACGAAGTAACGCGTCAGGTTTTATAGTGGAAGGGGTACATGCAAATATGAGTATATCTGACTGTTGTATGTTTGAGGTATATTTAAAAAGGTTGTTAATTGGTGCCTGAGTGATGAGGGCATGGGCTGATACATGGGACTGCTGATACGGAGTTTTATGTTTGATTCAAGGCTTTGTGGGCAATTTTATAGTAAGTTTTTGGTACGCCGTTTGCTATTAAGAATGAGTTTGGGTGAGGGAAAAAAAGAGTGTTCATAGGTGAGGTGTAGGTCGGAGGTATAGACTTGTGTGTTTGTTTAGCCCATGTTATTAGAATTGCAGGATTGTAAGAAGGGGTTTTGAAAATCGAAGATGCGTAAGGGGTTGGGAGTTTAATGTGCCTGGGAGTTTGGGGTTTGGGGGTCTTTGTATCTTAATTTAATAGTAAAAATAGGTGGATTCTAGTAGGGTACCGAAGCTTGGTGCACTGGGGTTATGGAAGTGCCATGTGGTTTATCCTGTGTCGCTTGTGCCCCTGTTGTGAAACAGTTTGATAGTTGTGTTTGTGTTTTTGTGTTTAGATTTGGTTGTGTGTATGTATTATGTGGACCAGTATTAGTGAGGTTGGTAAAAGAAAAAAATGAAAATGTTAGGGGGTGGTTTAGCGCTGCCTGGATTTTGATCTAAAGATGTTGGGTGGGGGTGGGGACAGGTTATGTTCCTGGGGTTGGGTAGGCCATGTAGCTAGAGTAGGGTTGGTAGTGACAGTAGGGAAGGGACCCTGTTTGCTGATGCTTTCCACCATGGGTGGACCCCTACGATCCTTCATGACGGGTTACGGGCTCTGAGAGTGAATGTGGATGATGATGAAGACTTTGTAATAACATTTCTCTAAAATTAACAAAATTATCACTCAACAGCCCCTGTCTAGGATGATCTAATTAAATGTAATATTTGGAGGAAACAAAAATCATTAACACATTTGTTTGATTTGATTTGTAACATGATCACTTGTCTGGATTTAGGTTATTATATTATCTCAAAGCACCTCACGGTAGAAGAGGAACGACTAAGTAAGTATATTATCTCAAAGTGTTGAACACAAATCTTTGTAATAAATGCTATTCGTTATATTTATATAATATAACTGCAGAGTATTGTTCAATTCATAGTTCAATGTTGTAACAAGTACGTTGTGATCAGTTATTGTACACTCTTATTATTAGAACTCACTTCACCTACCCTTACATCTATACCTTATCATCCACTATATTCTAATCCTTGACTATACGTCAGGAAGAGGGCATCGTTGAGCCACAGTCTATCAGATTGTCATAAAATTAACAGTGATACAACGTAAAATATCTCCAAAGGATAAAATGTAGGGATAAAAAGAATGCGTAAGTTACTAGAAGGCATGATCGCCCACGCCGCGGGTCATCACCCGCCATGGAAATTAAATTGCTGAAACGGTTACCATTTGAACGGGATGAGAACGGCGGATCAAAAGAAAAAAAAAATATGACTGAAAAATTGCGTGAGACTAGCAAGGCTAAGGAGACGCATTGGGGGGGGGGGGGGGGGGGGGGGGGGGGGGGGGGGGAAGGAAAAATTCACGTCCCCAAATTGACACGAGGTACGGAAAGGGACGCTTATGCGATACCAAGCCCTTTATTTGAATTCAGCGGCAAAAGCATTACAACGCAGATGCTTGAAATATTACAAAATTTAAAAAGTAACTTTTTCTTAATACTAATGTTAGGAATATAAAAATTAGCTGGCCGGATGGCCCATTTTGAGCAGTGAAATAATATGCTTCTATTTATTCAGACGGATAGATAATAATGAAGACATTGACAAAAGACTGTTATTCACATCAGCGAAAGACTGCATTGAATCAAACATGTCACTAATTTGCACAAAAACCGCGACCTTGAGACTCAAGTGTTCAAATCTAGTTAGAATGAAAGAGAGGGACATTGGTGGGAGCTGTGGCTAAAAATAACTTTACAGACAAAATTTGTAGAGGGGACGGATAGGTTGGTTCAAAAACCAAGTACGTTTTTTGTGAAAACGCAAGTAGAGACGGACGGACTGACAGATAAAAATCCATACTTGACTGAAGCATGACTGAAATGACTTTAGTGTAGGAAATTTGAATTTGAAAAAACACAAGGCATTGATTGGCCACAGACAATCATATTATCAGCGCTCAGACGAGCTTTTTTTTTGCCATTCCTCAATAGTTGTCCAGTGATAGACACAGTAAATTTTAAGTGTGGTGATTTCCAATGAAGTAAATTGAAATAAGTTCAGGAACGCCATACTATAGCCAGCAGCTCAGCTGAGCTTTGCTAGCATTTCTGTGTTCTTTATTCATAATCTGGTAAGATTGAAATTATTTCTTTGTATATTTTGAATATTGTCTAATGTTTCGAGTGATTTGATACTGCCATATCGAAATCTAGCCTTACAACAAGTAAGGATTTGCTCTAGACCCCCCGCCCTAGTTCAGGGTCTAGGGACAAACAATATATATAAACTCCAGCAAGGATTAGGAAGGACAGATCAAGTGTTGAGATCAGTGGAACATATCACCTATCCTATCCTATGGCAAGAAGCTAATAAACATATTTCGGAATATGTAGTCTGGGAGAACTTATCCTATGTGAAACCAACTTGGTAAGATGTGTTGTATGGTCAGAGAGATCTGACCCTGTCTAAATGGTGTTATTGTAAATTGTTACGTGTAGAAGTGGCTCCTTAGGCAAGGTTCTGAACCTAAACCAATACTTTATTTCAGAGCTGTGAGTTTTTTTATGTGACACCAAAAGGTGGTGTCAAATGCTGGGTAAATAATTGACAGTGAGGACCCGTGCAGTATCGCATCTCGGCAGAACAGCCTTGTATTGCCCCCAAGCACGGAGAGGTGGGGCCACCCGATATATTGCCCCAAGCACGGAGAGGTGGGGTCACCAGATTCCAGCACCAGAACTACTCTTTCAAAGTTACGTAAGCAGGCTGGTCTGCTGGATTTACACCAACTTCATAGACATAGCACCCAAAGTGAATTACTACTAAAACATCCCATTTCATTCCATCATTAATGGACAATGTTTGGTAGGCATAGACAGGGAGGGATGAAGCCACCCCAACAGCACATCTATTCATCGTTCTCCCAGGGAAAATAAAATTATGAACTGTAGAAATATTAACTAATCGTGAAATTTGTATACGTACACACCTTTTATTTATCATGCCATTTATTCATGCCATTCACTCATAAATTCCAAAATCTTTCATATGTTCTGGCCAAAATAAAACCTTGGTTCAGAACAAATAAATTTAAAAAAGATTTACTTTCTAAAATTTCACCACCTGAATTTAGTTCATTGTGTTCTAAATTTTATTGATAATATTATATTATTTAATATCTGTGTGTGTGTGTTTGTATATGTCAATACAACACATTACATTCAGTACCCTAGATTTTAACGTAGCCACATTCATTAGAAAAAAAGATAGGTGTGAGGTCGTAGTGGTAGCAAGAAAGGCCTTCTGAAAATTCACAGCTACATTTTATCTCAGGAGCCTTCACAGCTGACCTCATACATCACACTTAGTAATATCACCATCATACAATACCATCAAAACCACTACATATATTGGGGTCTTGTCCAGGGATAATTAGCATAAACAGTAATATAAGGATCTCCTGGTGGGAGAAATAAAATTAGGGGAACAAAATTGTAAAATTCCCTTAAAATTAAAAGTGTCCCTTTAAATTAAAAGGGCAATTAGAAGTTGGTGAATCTTCACAGCCAGTGTTAGTTAATTAATTAATTAGAATTATTTTAGTCTAGAGTAATTATAAGTACTTTAGAGGTTGGAAATTTTACTTTGCTTATTGCTAGATTTGTTTAAAAAATATGGCGGAGCTGGCAAAATTTAGATCAGCTGCTGTGCTGACCGCAAAGGAGATGGGAATGGATGGTCAGATTTTAATTCAATACGTAACGGCTGAATGTGATAAATATATTGAACGGGAAGAAAGAAGATTAGAAAAAGAGGCTGAAAGAAAATTAGAGTCTGAAAGGTTGGCTGAAGAGAAGAGGTTAGAGGCTGAGACTAAGAGGCTGCAGATTGAGGCAGAAGACAAACGACAGCAAAGGGAGGCAGAAGAAAAAAGATTGACTGCCGAAAGGGAGGCAGAAGATAGAAGGTTGCAAAGGGAGCACGAATTACGACTAAGGGAGCTGGAATTACAAGGCCAGGCTCCTGAAAATGGTGCCAGCCCTTTTGCCTCAGATGCTACGCCCAGTCTGGGAGCCTCAAACTCAGCTATGGGGTTTCATTTAGACCATTTTGTTGAAAAAGACGATGACATAGAGGGGTACCTAGGACGTTTTGAGTTATTAGCTACTACATATGGGTTAGAGAGAGAGAGGTGGAGTTTAAAGCTATCACAAGGACTGAGAGGTACTTCTTATGAAGTCTTTGCTAAAATGAACAGGGAAGACCAAGACAATTATGACATGTTAAAGCAGGCTCTGTTATTAAGGTACGAGAAGAATGGTGAATTTTATCGTAAGAAATTTAGAAATGCCAAACTGTTGTCTGGGGAGACATACCACCAATTCTCTGCTAGACTGGAAACCTATTTGGAGAAATGGGCTGCTCTGGGGAAGACCCAAGATCTTAAAGAAATGATCATGATTGAGCAATTGAGAGAGTCCATGGCTCCAGACAAGAGAAAATTTCTCATGGAACAAGGTGCAGAGAAGTTGGGGGAGGTTTTAAATGTCGCTGAGAGGTATCAGGCAGCCCAGGCAGAGGTAAGTGGTGCTAAAAAGAAGCACATAGATAATTTTAAAGCTCCACAGCCATTTAATAAATTTGACAATAGAGAACAGGGTAATAGAGGTAGGACAAACCTTGAGCGGCCAAGAAATGACTATCGCGACAGAAACTCACAGTTCAATGACCAAAAAAATAATGAAAGGAAACCGTTTAACCAAGGAAAAAGATGGTGTAAATGGTGCAAGAAAGATAACCATAACACCGAATTTTGTAGAAGGAAACCTTCAAACATTGCTGCAATGAAGTCGGGGACGCAAAGATTAAAGGTTAATCCTAAGGGACAACAGGAACCTTATCACCCCCCAGTTTGTGAGGATGTTATTTGTAATGGGGTCACCATAAGGTGCCTTTATGATACAGGTTTGGATTATGATTCAGTTGTGAAGTCTAGCCTAGTGGACCCAAGTCAGTATACCACAGAAACAGTGGAAATACAAGGGGCGACTAAGGACATACCACTCATGACACTTCCCATCGCAAGGATAACGGTGAAAACTCGCTATGTGGAAGGAGAAATCAGAGCAGCAGTGATAGATGAACCAATCTACCCTCTGATATTAGGGTGTAGATACGTCTTCTTGGGGAATCCCGAGAGGCCTGTGATCATGGCGACAGTGCAGACCAGGTCACAGAAGAAGGAGGAAGAAGGTGAACCTATAAATGCTCATCCAGAGGAGATGAGGAAGGCGCAGGCTGAGGATAGGACACTCAAGCCATGTTTTAAAAAATTGCCCAAATGCCACACACCTCCGAGCAAGGGGGAATATTTCATGAAGAACAAACTATTATACAGGAAGACAGGAACTAGATCCACTGGTCACGGACAGTTAGTTCTTCCCAAGATATATAGGGCAAACTTAATAAGGAGCTTACATGTTGGAAAAGATGGTGACCATGAGAAAGTCGGTACCATCTGCCAAAAGATTGCTCGAAAATACTATTGGCCCGACGTAAATGTCGATGTTGAAAACTTTGTAGAAGCATGTGGCGTATTTCATGAGGGAACACCCACAAAGGGAAAATATGTGCAGGACCTAGAAACGCCACGGGGCAACTTTAGGCCTGAAAGGAAAACTAATTATACTCGGGTAGACAAAGTGGAATGGGAGCCTCTTTTCACACCCAGTCTTCACTTGAATGGATTAACATGGTCACTATGCGACGAGTACAAAGAGTAAATTTTACCCAGGATAAGATGACAATCCCTCGGTCAGACTTATATAAACTGGAAGAACAGAAAAGAGAGCGAAGATCTCTCATAAGCAATCTCAAGTGGGGAGACAAACCCCAGAAAAAAATTGGTAGTGGTCGATTGGTGAGTGATGATTCTAGGAAGAAAAGTCCTCATTATAAAGCTTCTAATGGACGGGACCCGATGGGTTCCATGAAAAATAAGTATGATAAATTAAAGATCCAGATGTAACTTTATTAAGGACCTGGACAGATGAGAAGGCGGAAGAGACTGTTACCTCATCTTATCAATACGTGAACGAACTGACCACTCGTTTGAAAGCTGGATGGAAACTGGCAAATGATAATTTGAAACAAGCCAGGAAGAAACATGCAGCCTATTTTAATAGGAAGGCAAAGGACAGAGAACTAGCTGTGGGAGAGAAGGTGCTGCTTCTACTACCCGGTAGCCAGAATAAATTACAAATTGGATGGCAAGGTCCATATACGGTTCTAGAGAAGGTGTCTAGAACAAACTATAAAATTGACAAAAAGGGGAAGGAGAAAGTTTATCACGTAAACCTGTTAAAGAAGTATCTGGACAGACCACTCCAGGAAAGCACCCCCTTACTGACCTTAGCTATCGCAACTCAAATGCAAAAGGAACCACTCACCTCACATGAATACCCATTACATCCTTGTGAAACAGCAGCACAGGTAAAAGTCAGTAAGCACCTGACTAAAAACCAGAGGGAGAGAGTTCAACAGGTTCTGGAGGAACATACAGATGTATTAACAGATAAACCAGGCCATACAAATTTGCTACAGTATGACATGAAACTGGTAGACTCAAACCCAATCTGTATGAGAGCCTATTCTATTCCGTTCGCGAAGGAGAAGGCATTGAAGGAAGAAATAGATTATTTGTTGAAGGAGGGGATTATTTCGCACAGTGAATCATCTTTTAGTTCTAGTGTCGTTTTGTTGAGAAAACCGTCTGGGGAACACAGACTGTGCATAGATTACAGGAAACTGAATGCTGTCACAGAAGGACAAGTGGATCCATTACCAGACACAAAACAGTTATTTGCCAGACTGAACAAGGCAAAATACTTTTCAAAGGTGGATCTTAGTAAAGGCTATTACCAGATCCCAGTGAAGCCTGAAGTGAGACCTTATTTGGCTTTTAGCACTTCGGATGGACATTATGAATTCAATATGCTACCATTCGGACTGAAAAATGCTCCGAGTGTATTTTCAAGGATGATGCGCAAATTGTTGTATCCCCTGAATAACCCATGTATCACGAATTTCATGGATGATATTCTCGTCGCCACAGAGACATTTGAAGAACACATTGAAGCTCTAGAGATGTTATTTAATAGACTTAGGGAGGCGAACTTAACTGCTAGGCCAACAAAATGTTGTATTGGATGCAAAGAGTTGGAATTCTTGGGACACACTGTATATCAGGGTAACATGACCCCTGACCCCAAGAACTTGGAAAAACTGCAGAGAGCACCTAGACCACAAACAAAAAAGGACGTGCGATCATTCGTGTCGTTATGCGGATTTTATCAAAAATATATCAAAGATTTTAACTCTATTTGTGCTCCTCTGACTGATCTGACTCGCAAGGGACTTCCAGATAAAATTATTTGGACTGCACAATGTGAACTAGCGTTCCAAGACTTAAAGGAAAAACTCACTAGCAAGCCTATTCTCAAACTGCCTGATTTGACACAGGACTTTGTCTTAAGAACCGATGCAAGTAATGTAGGACTCGGAGGGGCTTTGTTGCAAAGATCATCTTCACCTGATGGGGAACTGAAACCAGTCTCTTATGCAAGCCGCAAATTGAATAAGGCGGAACAAGGATACTCCACAAGCGAAAAAGAATGTTTAGCGTTAATCTGGGCAATAAAGAAGTTTCAAATCTATCTGTATGGTAGGACTTTTGTGGTCGAGACGGATCATCAGCCTCTCGTATTCTTATCTCAGGCTAAGCATGAAAACGCAAGATTGCTGAGGTGGTCTTTATTGCTTCAACCTTATCAGTTTAGTATCCAATATATCCCAGGCAAATTGAATGTCGGTGCAGATTTCCTCAGTCGGCACCCCTGTGATCAAAATTAGAGTAATGGCAGACGTGAGGAGAGATTTTATCTATGTGTATCACTGGTTTTAGAACTTGCCGTAGGCATGTTTTCAAGTGGGGAGATGTGTCATAAAATTAACAGTGATACAACGTAAAATATCTCCAAAGGATAAAATGTAGGGATAAAAAGAATGCGTAAGTTACTAGAAGGCATGATCGCCCACGCCGCGGGTCATCACCCGCCATGGAAATTAAATTGCTGAAACGGTTACCATTTGAACGGGATGAGAACGGCGGATCAAAAGAAAAAAAAATATGACTGAAAAATTGCGTGAGACTAGCAAGGCTAAGGAGACGCATTTGGGGGGGGGGGGGGGGGGGGGGGGAAAAATTCACGTCCCCAAATTGACACGAGGTACGGAAAGGGACGCTTATGCGATACCAAGCCCTTTATTTGAATTCAGCGGCAAAAGCATTACAACGCAGATGCTTGAAATATTACAAAATTAAAAAAGTAACTTTTTCTTAATACTAATGTTAGGAATATAAAAATTAGCTGGCCGGATGGCCCATTTTGAGCAGTGAAATAATATGCTTCTATTTATACAGACGGATAGATAATAATGAAGACATTGACAAAAGACTGTTATTCACATCAGCGAAAGACTGCATTGAATCAAACATGTCACTAATTTGCACAAAAACCGCGACCTTGAGACTCAAGTGTTCAAATCTAGTTAGAATGAAAGAGAGGGACATTGGTGGGAGCTGTGGCTAAAAATAACTTTACAGACAAAATTTGTAGAGGGGACGGATAGGTTGGTTCAAAAACCAAGTACGTTTTTTGTGAAAACGCAAGTAGAGACGGACGGACTGACAGATAAAAATCCATACTTGACTGAAGCATGACTGAAATGACTTTAGTGTAGGAAATTTGAATTTGAAAAAAACACAAGGCATTGATTGGCCACAGACAATCATATTATCAGCGCTCAGACGAGCTTTTTTTTGCCATTCCTCAATAGTTGTCCAGTGATAGACACAGTAAATTTTAAGTGAGGTGATTTCCAATGAAGTAAATTGAAATAAGTTCAGGAACGCCATACTATAGCCAGCAGCTCAGCTGAGCTTTGCTAGCATTTCTGTGTTCTTTATTCATAATCTGGTAAGATTGAAATTATTTCTTTGTATATTGTTTAATGTTTCGAGTGATTTGATACTGCCATATCGAAATCTAGCCTTACAACAAGTAAGGATTTGCTCTAGACCCCCCGCCCTAGTTCAGGGTCTAGGGACAAACAATATATATAAACTCCAGCAAGGATTAGGAAGGACAGATCAAGTGTTGAGATCAGTGGAACATATCACCTATCCTATCCTATGGCAAGAAGCTAATAAACATATTTCGGAATATGTAGTCTGGGAGAACTTATCCTATGTGAAACCAACTTGGTAAGATGTGTTGTATGGTCAGAGAGATCTGACCCTGTCTAAATGGTGTTATTGTAAATTGTTACGTGTAGAAGTGGCTCCTTAGGTAAGGTTCTGAACCTAAACCAATACTTTATTTCAGAGCTGTGAGTTTTTTATGTGACACCAAAAGGTGGTGTCAAATGCTGGGTAAATAATTGACAGTGAGGACCCGTGCAGTGTCGCATCTCATCAGAACAGCCTTGTATTGCCCCCAAGCACGGAGAGGTGGGGCCACCCGATATATTGCCCCAAGCACGGAGAGGTGGGGTCACCAGATTCCAGCACCAGAACTACTCTTTCAAAGTTACGTAAGCAGGCTGGTCTGCTGGATTTACACCAACTTCATAGACATAGCACCCAAAGTGAATTACTACTAAAACATCCCATTTCATTCCATCATTAATGGACAATGTTTGGTAGGCATAGACAGGGAGGGATGAAGCCACCCCAACAGCACATCTATTCATCGTTCTCCCAGGGAAAATAAAATTATGAACTGTAGAAATATTAACTAATCGTGAAATTTGTATACGTACACACCTTTTATTTATCATGCCATTTATTCATGCCATTCACTCATAAATTCCAAAATCTTTCATATGTTCTGGCCAAAATAAAACCTTGGTTCAGAACAAATAAATTTAAAAAAGATTTACTTTCTAAAATTTCACCAGCTGAATTTAGTTCATTGTGTTCTAAATTTTATTGATAATATTATATTATTTAATATCTGTGTGTGTGTGTGTTTGTATATGTCAATACAACACATTACATTCAGTACCCTAGATTTTAACGTAGCCACATTCATTAGAAAAAAAGATAGGTGTGAGGTCGTAGTGGTAGCAAGAAAGGCCTTCTGAAAATTCACAGCTACATTTTATCTCAGGAGCCTTCACAGCTGACCTCATACATCACACTTAGTAATATCACCATCATACAATACCATCAAAACCACTACACAGATATCATTGTCGGATCTGATATATTTGAATTTCAGTGGTCTCAGATAATTCAGGACAGCAATGGCAGAGATAAAGATCTGGAGCAGACATCTATTCTTCGTTATCTGTACCCATCGCTTTCTCTAAGTTCTGTCCCATAGTTTCCGCCAAGCATTTCTTACTCCTTTCACGAGCCTAAAATTCTATTTAGAGGAATTTTCCTGGAGAACTATTGAGTTATCTGTTATTATCTCCTATATTATCTACAACATCTAGGAGACTAGTAATTACTTATCTCACCTTCGCCACAATTAGCGAATCATAAGAGATATTTAAACAGGCCACAATAACGCCACAGTCTTCTTAGCTACATTTCGGTAACGTCTAATAGCAGATGCCTATTGAACTGAAATCAGCGGTTTTACAAAGTCAACGCTTTACAGAATGTACAGTACTCATACCAACAATAATAACTAAAAATGCCAGTGAAGAAGGGAATCTTACAGTGTGATGCGTTGAACCTATCTTATTTTATGTTTGCGAGACATTACCCCGTGAAGTTTTTGAGGGTCTCAGATGCGACAACGAAAAAAAAAGGATTACTGCCCCCCTTGGGTAATTCGTAAAAGACGAGTAATGTTAGCGTGTGCATGGTGCAGGCAATCTCATACTGTAAAACTAATTGTTATATAAAACTTGTCAAGGGGAGCCGCGCTGGTGTAATGGTTACAACGTTGCGCTGGCGACCAGGTATCCAAGGTTCAAGCCCGGGCGTCAGCATTTGAAGGAGTGTCAACGACCGGGATTTTGACTGAATAACCTGAACGGCTCCTTAGATAAACCCTCTGTGGATGGGAAGAAGCGAAGTTCCTGACCGGGTTGAAAGGAAAGTCCACAGGCTCCCCAGCCTCGCAATGACATGTCACTGGGCCGAAGGGCTGAAAGCCCAAGTGCCGCTGGTTAAGAAAAAAAAAAACTTGTCCAGACAAAGCCTCTTGGGGCCTTTGAATAAGTGGCTTGATTAGAGGCAAGGCGACCCCAAAAGGACACTTTAGACCAGATCAGTCCTCGAACTCACTGACGAACTGAAATGTCGGAATTGTTACGTTTTACAGTACGAAACAACGATGGCCATGCATAAACAAACATTCTATTGATAGAATCGCATTTCAAGTAAACAGCTGAAATGTTTGGGCGTAGAATATGGCCGATGAATAATGTATGTATTCTTGTCAATTTTTTGTTACTTGTAACTTCATTTTTATTTGTTTTCCATTAATATTTCCTAATTTAGTTCCCTCGTTATCCATGGCGCACGTAGCAGTTCCCCCAGGAACGATTTACCAGTCGTAGGAATCGATTTCCCTGTTTGTTTATTGGCTGCCCAAACCGCTTATCCTTGTAATAGTACTTAGTCTACACAAGAATACAAAACTCTCAGTCTAACTTACATTGCTAGAGATGTCTATGTTAGTGTGTTCTTTGTTTTCTGGAAGCTTGCTTAGCTTCAACGGTTCGATTTATTTATCAATGTATACCACGTTTCAAAGTTTATAGATCAGGGTTTTTTAACATATGGTCCAATGATCGCCGTGGGGGCACATGAATGGATTTTAAGGGGTCCGTGTACGTAACCTAAAATTTAAAATGTAATGTTTTTTATTGTTTTTATGTACCTTTTTTCCCAAGAAGGTGTCCATAGCCTTTATTGGACAATCAATGGGGTCCATAGCCTTTATCGGATAATCAAAGGGGTCCATAGCCTTTATTGGACAAGCAATGGGGTCCATAGCCTTTATCGGACAATCAAAGGGGTCCAAAGCCTTTATTTGACAATCAAAGGGGTGAAAAGCCTTTTTTCGGACAATAAAAGGGGCCCATGGCACAAAACGCCCAATGGGCTGATCACCCGTTGGCTTGTCACACCGATTACGGAAACAACGGCAGATGGATCTATTTGTTGTTGCCCCAAAGACGTCGCTAGGCGTGATGGGAAACTACAACAGAGAAAATCAATCTGCTGTTGCCCTTAAGACGCCACAAGGCGTGATGGCCTCTGACTGCTTGGTCGGTCTTTGGCTAAGGACGGAAGAAGAAGAAGAAGATGGCACAAAACAGGTAAGGAAACCCTGTTCAAATGTTAAAACAGACCACAAGGTCTTTTATATCTGGACATGCAGCCTTATGTAACCGACGACCCTTGTATCCAGGTTGGACGTGATCAATGTAGCGGAATACACAACGAGGATAACTCTTATTTAAAAAAAAAAAAACAACAACTTTATAGTCATTTCAGGCATACTTCAAAGGTAAGCTGATATTTGTTATGTACTTTTATTTCTGTCCAGGTTTAAAAATCAAAAAAACAAAAAAAAAAAAACAAAGGAAGAGAAAGATAATACCGGTAATTCTTTTCCCTTTTTACGAAGCATGGAGGCACCTACTGCTGACCCCCTTGCAGGAAGCTGCATTAAATATTAATGTGCTCGTGCAGCTTTAGTTTCTGTGGCAATTTCTTTTTACAGCTTGAAATGAAGACGCAACCAACGTCCTTTTCAGGATGAACGAGGAAGAAGAAGAAGAAGAAATGAAGACAGTGGGCCGACTGTTTAATACTGTCATGAGTTGTCTTCTCAGCTCTGCAGTGGTGGTCCAACAATGGCCCAAATTTAGAATATAAACTGAGGGTCTTTAAATTTATCTACCTTCTCTCAAGATTACTCTAGGCAAAGTTGTAAATAGATGGATGGTGCTTCTATTTTAGGGAGTCTTCATAGGAAATTTCAGAAATAAAGCACACCGCTTAATTTATCGGGCCTTTTGTGAACTTTGCACCTGCCCACCTCTTCTATGACGAGAAAGATATATTACATCGTTTCTGAGCCTCCAACTGAATTATTCAGTAAAATATTAGTTTAGCTCTGTTGAATTTATATTTAAGATCACTGATTCATTCGTGTGTACTTCTCCCTGTAATAATTAAATCAACTATTAATTTGTAAATACATATAACAAATTTGATAATCAGTTATGTTTTAACATGAGTAAATAAATAAGTGATGTGAGGGAAATTACAGAGTTTTCCTCATCGAAAACTTGTGAGGGTGTTTTGAATTGAGGGTGAGAATTATTTTGTTTTTGCCAGAATAAAATCACTTATCTGGCCAGATGTTAGACTGGTTTGCTGACTGCTCCGTCAGTTCTCGACTTCTGTGTTGAGAGCACGTCCCAGGGGTAGTTGCAGTGATAACCGCTTCAAACGTCAAGGCAAGGATCTTCACAATCTGTCAAAGGCAGGCATCTAGCGTAGACCCCAAGCACTTGATCCACAGACTCGTATCTCCAACACGTATCACAAACTGGTATCACCAACTTGTATCACAAACTTTAGAAGAAACAATTATCTCTGCTGAGTATTTGTTCGGTGTCACTAGTCAGACTCCTTCCCGCTGTTCGTTCCACCATTAAAAAAAGAATTAAGAGACGCAGTAAAAAGAGGTAATGGTTAGGTTCAGATATCCTGAACCTAACCCTAACTTTAGTTCTAACCATAACAACATTGGCAACTTACTATGATGACGTCGAAGAACACGGCGCACTGGTCTTTATTTCAATCCATTTTACATTATGAGGTATCCAAACACATGCACAACTTCTAATTACTGTATATACTCGAGCATAAGTCGATAAATATTCCCTTTTGGGACTGTAAAAAAAAGCACCCCGACATATAATCGAGTAAAAAACCAAAATATTTGCAAAGCTGGTCAGTATTTCTCTCCCCTCCCCCCGTCCTTATCGCCGCACACTGGTATCCTTCAGATATAAACTTGTTGCTTCATTAAATGTTTTAATCAAAATATCTTAAGTAATACACGTTTGAACACCTATTATGTCTCACATTTCAGTATTTCAATATATATATATATATATATATATATATATATATATATATATATATATATATATATATATATATATATATATATATATATATATATATATATATATATATATAGATAGAGAGAGAGAGAGAGAGAGAGAGAGAGAGAGAGAGAGTTAGTTATATCTACATCTGAAGAGCCATTAAGAACAATAATAATAATAAGAGGAATTTCGCAGAATTAAATAAATCAGCTGGGGGCTTGAACGAGCTAAATCGTTCAATATACATCTTCACAAAAGGCGGCGGATCAGATATAAAGTAAACATGCTCAGACTAATTCAGCATTGTTCTTGACGTCTGAAATATCTTGTGAACACTCCCTCGAGGTGGAAGCATCTTCATCTTTCTATCTGTATCTCTGCCAAGAGTAATCTTATGGAAAAATAGATACCTTTGATGACCCACATTAAATACTCTACATTTTGGCCATTGTTGGATCATCACTGCAGAGCAAAGGGGAGGCAACCCGTGACAAACTCACAGAGCCTCCGTTGCACACGACCTAGCCCTGTGGATCTCAGAAGAAAATATCACTACGGCAAGCATTCACACGCAGCGAAACCTAACATCATTGGGGGGAAAGGGGGGGGGGGGGAGAGAAGGTGGCCCAAAGAATGTCTAGTGAAGATAAATGAAGAGAAAACAACGTACTAAGTGTTTCCCTCTCAAATAAACCACAGAGCTCCGAATTAGTGCCAACGGGAAAAATTTACATCTGGACGGAAGCCCAAACTACCTAGGCACTACCTTTGATTGTCGCTTGACTTGAAAAACCCTGACTGAAAGAAACAGGACAAGAGCAAGGCAGAGACTGGCAGTCATGAAACAAATTGCTGGCATGGTTTGGGGAGCGGACAAGAGAGTACTAAAGAAGCTATACACTGAGCGAGTGAGATCAGTCCTAGAAACGGACATTGCAGCATGGTCAACAGTAGCTAAGTCAAACTTTGATAAACTATAAACAGAACCCTAAACCAAACAATGAGAATCATAAAGGGGTGAATGAAGTCAAAACTCAATGAAGAGATGGAGGAGATTACATTCCATGAAAAACTCTACGGTGATATCAACATCCTCTGACTGACCACTGCTTTCTTTAAACATATTCAAGTTAACGCCTGAGGGTGAATGAAGAAGAAGAAGAAGAAAAAACGATCATCAGAAAATACTGCTCAATCAACAATATCAATATGGCGTACAACACAATAACATACAACATAGGGAGCAACATACTCAGAGACGCTACGGCAATAAGACTGACTGGCTTGCAGAACATCTTATGCTACCGTGACTCAAATATACATAGCTTCACGCTGGACAAAACCTAGCAGCCATCAGCTAAACATAGCAGAGCTACTATTCCCTTCTCTATGCACGTCTTCACTTTACGGAAGACTTGCGGGCAGGGCCAGATTTAGACATGGAAGCTATAGGAAGCCGTGGAGACCTTATTAGACACTAGGTAACAGAGAATATTGCCATGTAACAACTGAACTTGGCAAGAAAGGCCCCTTTAGACTCTGAGGCTCTAAACTTTAGCTTATTTAGCTTTTGCCTAAACCCGGCCCTGCTTGCGGGTCTCTCATTGAACACCCTGTCCCGTCCAATTACCATTGCGCAGCTTCCGACCACACGACTGGCTAGCCTTAATTAAACTGACAGACTTCGTGTCATATTGAGACAAAACGTCATTCGCTCGTTCGATTTTTCTTTTCATTCTTTTACTATTTATCTTTTCGCCCTCATCTATCAGTAATTATCTTTTAGTTTTTTCATATGGACAGGTTTACTCTTCCCTTAGATAACACCAAGATTGCCAGGTGCGGTCACTGTTGCTTGTTGTTTCTATAAATTGAGAAAGTCGAACGATTCGACGAGGCGGTAACAATAGATTAGGGGGATAAAACACTCCGCTTACCGGGTCGCTTATCTTAAGCATGGAAGTTGGACGGTCGCTTATGACAAGATAACTTGTATATCTGTCTGGCCTGACACGTGAACTTACCTCTTCCTGTTTCTGACCATCTGGAAAGATGATCATACTGGCCTGAAATTTGTGTTGCAATCAGTTCCGGTAATCCGGGTAGGTTAGCGAATCTTTTAATAACCCCCCCCCCCCCCCCAAATAATAAAAAAAAAAGATGTGTAGGACTGGGTGATACAACTAGGACACCCGTGTAGTAATAATTAGTATAGTAAATAAACTAATCCCGTAAATAATATTTGCAGAGGCTACAAATATTGTATATATAGCTAAGCATTTTTTTTAAATTAAAGTATTTGCTACTTTTCTTTGTAGCACGCCCCTTTCAACCATCTACCATGTACATGGAGCTGTTGGTTATATCAGGACGTGTTTCCTTTATTGTAATATGTTTTTTGTTTGTATTTATTTTATACTATATTATCTCTAGTAGGTATTTTCCTTGCGTAGTTATAGCCTAGTTCAAAATGGCTTTTTTAAAAATCCTAAATATGATATTTTCTAAGCTGGTATGTTTTTAATTTTCACTGGACGGTTTATTTGGTTAATCTGTATGTATCTGGGGGGAGTCTTTCACCAGTGTGGACTACTGGCTCGGATCCTTATTTATTTTTTATATGTTAGCTTTAGTTTTTGTAATATAGTGTTTTATTAACTTTTGCACTTCTGAAGGTGTCTTTGTGCCTATGAGATTTTCTACACTCATTTCTACCTTGTGGTTACTACAGTATGTCTTAATGTTTTGCCTCTGCTGGTCATATTTTTTGCAGTCCACCAGAAAGTGTCTAATTGTGTTTGGTTCTTGACACTCTTCACATGTGGGTTCCTCAATCATGAAATATCCCGTTCCAAGCTTGAGCCTCAGCAATTTTTTATTAATTGGTATTTTTAGTTCATCTTGTATTTGACATTTTTTGCTTAATTTTTTTAGGATTTTATATGAGTGTCTTGCTGTTTTACTTTGGTCCCATGCTGTTATCTACTCTTTAGTTATTGCTTGAGCAATTAAGCTCTTAATTTCAAACTTCCCTAAGCCTACTTCAATTTTGTTATAGCTAGTTCTTCCCCCTTTGGCTTCTTTGTCTGCAAGCTCTTTTCCTGCTATCCCACATGTGATGGTATCCATGTTAGTGTTGCACAGCATCCTATAGTGTGCAGATATGTATTAACCTGTAGTATTTCCTCTATAATATCTGGCCTGCTACATTCACTTCTGTTTCTGATAGCAAATACTGATGAAAGGGAATCTGTTAGAATGGTTACTTTATGTGGTGGGTTTTCTGCAGCTATTTCTAAAGCTTTTAGGATTGCCACTAATTCTGCTGTAAAGATGGATGTATTACCTGTTACTTTGTATCTTTTATAAATTTTTAATTTTGGTATTGCTATTCCGGCTCCTAATTGTCCTTCTTCATCTTTTGACCCATCTGTATATATAGTTAGGCTATTATTCATATACCGTTCTATGTACTCTAGTGCTTTACGTTTTGCTGAGATTATGTCGTTAGATTTGCTTATGATCTTTGATAAGTGGGAGTCAGTTTCTGGCACTTTTAATTCCCATGGTGGGATCTTTTATTTTCACTTCTAACAAGCAAAGAGATAAGAGGTCAAATAGGGGATAGGAAAGATTTCTAGTATCGGACGTGGTTAATATCAGAAGTAGCCTTTTCAATTAAAAGTGCCAAACTTCAGAGTGTGTATTTATAGTCACTGTTCCCAGGAATCTTCCCCAAATAATAAAACTAAAATATTATAGCTCAACAACTACCTTTAGCTTCACCTTGGGAAGGCTGCATCGCAACTGCTGCAGTAATCACTATCGACCAAACTGTGCAAAGTGTCTGGATACTTTTTGTAAGTAGTAAGACATATTTATATTTCGCATAACATGTATAAATATGCTTATGTATGTAAAGTTGTACATGAGGTCGGCAATCTCATTATGCAAAATATGTTGCCTCTTAAACCACCACCGCAAGAGCCGGTGGCTGATTCGTGCTGGTTTCTTCACAATGAACCAATGGCAGCGGTAGCCCCATGCTCCACTGCGAGCAGGAAGAGGATGATGATGATATCACAATGTATATATTTTAATATGTCAACGATTCTGTTCAGATTGAAAGAATATCATCTCATGATTCATTTACTCTTTCACTCTCATAAAACACGGTTTCATCTGTCTCGGTGTCCCCAGCTTTCCTGCTCTTGGGCATCGGGATAATAAGAGGAAGATGAGATGGTGTGGTGGGAAAGTGGAGGTCTCTTGGTGTCTAAATCAGGAGACGAAAGATTTACGGGAGATGCCATTTGTCATTCCTCCTTAGTTCTTGATACTCATTACTGGACACCAATCCTAAGAGACAGTGCTTGAATAATCCAAGGAGGCATACTGCGATCCACCTTTTCTGTCAGCCGGAAGCTGTTACATAATTTAATACACAAACTCCCTCCCCCCACCCATCCTTTTGCACAAATAGGAGTCAATGTTGTTTCAGAAATAGGTCAAGCGGATATTTAATAATAAGGGAATAAGGGAGTGACAAGATATGATAAGAAAACGTTGAACGATGAAAGTGAAAGCAACGAATACTGAAAGAATTAGCACGTAAAAGGAATAGAAATTAATAATACGGGAGAGGAGTCTTCTTCTTCTTCTTCCATCCTTAGCCACCGACCGTCAAAGCAGTCAGTGGCCATTACGCCTAGTGGCGTCTTAGGGCAACAGCAGATAGGTTTTCTTTGCCATTGTTTCCCATCACGCCTATTGGCGTCTTTAGGGCAACGGCAAATCAATCCATTTGCTGTTGTTTCCGTAATCGAAGTGACTGGCAAACGGGTGATCAGCCCGTTGGTACGGGAGAGGAGTGCAGACCCAAAAAAGAGAACGAACTTATTTCGTGATATATATATATATATATATATATATATATATTTATATATATATATATATATATATATATTTATATATATATATATATATATATATATATATATATATATATATATATATATTTATATATATATATATATATATATATATAGATATATATATATATATATATAATAGTTGCCCATCGCAAGCGAAGATGGCGACAGCTTCAGACTTGAGTTGTGACACATCTGTGCCGTGATCTCATGTGACTAATTAATCCTATTTTGGCCCTACAGGCCCTGCCACATACGGGGCACACATGGTTAGAGTCGATAGTAGTGTTGCTGTGCATTCTGGCCTTTCTTGCAGCACGCTTGCCTTCTGCCTTATCAGCTAAATTCTGTTCTGCAATGCGAGCACCTTGAGTAATGTTTGTCCGCCAGGCACAGCGATCCTGTGCGATAGTCTCCCAGGAGGAGACATCAGTTTTGAAGCTGCTCAATGATGCTTTCAGTGTGTCTTTGAAGCGTTTCTTTTGTCCCCCTGCTGTTCGCTTACCCGTGGAGAGTTTGCTGTACATCAACTGCTTTGGGATGCGTTTTTCGGGCATGCGAACAACATGTCCGGCCCATCTAGTTTGGGCCCTCTGCAGCAATGTGTAGATGCTTGAGATATGTGCTCTGTTGAGGACCTCAGAATTAGATACTCTATCATGCCACTTGATCCTGAGGATCCTGCGAAGACAGCTCATGTGGAAATGATTAAGCTTCTTGGCATGTCTGCTATACACTGTCCATGTTTCACAGGCATACAGGAGGGTAGTGAGTACTATTGCATGATATACTTTTATCTTGGTGGCTGCACTAATTCCTTGTCGATCCCAGACATTTACTCTGAGTCTTCCGAAAGCTGCACTTGCCTTTGCAATTCTGTTGTTAACCTCGGAGTCGATATTCGCATCTTTGGTAAGGGTACTGCCTAGATAAGCGAAGCTGTCCACCACTTGGAGACGTTGGTTCTTTACTGTGATATTTGGTTCACAGTAAGGTTTCCCAGGAGCAGGTTGCAACATTACTTCAGATTTCTTCGTATTGATGGTAAGGCCAAAGTCATCACACGCTACAGAAAGCCTCCTCATATTGTTCTGCATGTCCAGTTCTATATTGGTACAACAGACTTTTAATTGTTGTTTCTGTGATCAATGTGACAAGCAAGCGGTAGATCAATCCGCTGTGCCCCGAACTTGCCCTCATGTGTACTCTACTCCTGTCGCTATAAAACCATTTCGCCATGCCTCCCTGACGCCCGTCCAGCCAAAATCCTTTCGGGACCGAAGGTCCTCGAAAAAGGGCAGTCTGGCAGACACAGTTCCCACTCACTGCCTCTACTGCGCTGGGAGGACCCGGCAACCGGGACCACACACAGCCTTGAGAGGACAAAGATCGCCTTAAAGAGTAAAGGACTGTAATCGTCTCAAATTGAACAGATTCCCATCTGTCCTGTATCTGATGTGTATGCCGTCGCTACTGTCATGCGTAACGTTAGACAGCATGGCAGCAAATAGCATACTGAATAGTGTCGGGGCAAGCACACAACCCTGTTTGACACCATTTGTGACGGGAAAGGGTTCAGAAGGTTCTCCATCATTCAATCCGCGAGCCATCATACCTTCATGAAACTGGCGGACAATTGAGATGAACTTATTGGGACAGCCGAATTTCGCCATAATTTTCCATAGTCCGTCCCTATCGACAGTGTCAAAGGCCTTGGTCAAGTCAATAAATGTTGTGTATAGGTCACTGTGCTGTTCCTGGCATTTCTCCTGAAATTGGCGAGCAGCAAATATCATATCGATATATATATATATATATATATATATATATATATATATATATATATATATATATATATATATATATATATATATATATATATATATATATATATATATATATATATATATATATATATATATATATATATATATAGATATATATATATATATATATATATATATATATATATATATATATATACTGAAGCACATTAAAAACGCACCACCTGTATAATCCAAGAACAGAGTGTGAAATGTAAATATAAGTGTGTACAAGTTTACATATTTGGAATCTTTATTCATTTTCCTATGAATCCATGCTGGTCATTAATTTGCACATTTGATTGTTATGAAATTCATTGCATTCTGTGCAGGCAAGGGAGAAAACCAAAAATACAAAAAAAATGCACGTGCGTTATCCTGCTGGAGAAGCTGCAAGTCTGGATAAATTGTGAACGCAGGAGCAACCAGTGCTTCCAGAACCTCATCTCGATATGTCACAGCATTAACATTTCCACGGAAGACGTGAAGAGGCAAGCGATGGTGAAAACTGAATCCTCCCCAAATGTGAATACTGCCACCTCGAAATCGGTTGACACAGCAATCTGCAAAGCGCTCTTCACACCGTCGCTAAATCCGCATACGTCCATCTGCAAAGGATATGTTCAATCTGTTCTCTTCTGTGAATAGGACAGCATTCCACTGCAGTCTAGTCCATCTGATATGTTGCTCTGCCCATTGCAGGCGCTGCTGACGATGTCTGTGAGTCAAGTTTGGCCCAACATAAGGTCGTCTTGCAGTAAGGCCTGTATCTCTGAGTCGTCGTATGACTGTCATTCGGGAGACTTGCCCATGTCTACCCACTATTGCTCTTGCTGTTTGACTTGCCGGGAGAGTCAATTCCTTAGGTGACTCAGCACAATATGACGATCTTGCGCAGGGGTAGTAACTCGTGGTTGGCCACTCCGAAGTCTATCCCGGGCACTGCCAGTGGTTCCGTAACGTTCATTGAGACGTACAATAGGGCTGTGGTGGCAATTCATCCTTCTGGCAATGGCCCGCGAGCTCATTCCGGTCTCCAACATACCAATGGCTCGTTGGCGGTCGTTTTCAGATAGTCGTGGCATTTCAAGCACATGTACTGGGTGTTTTGTCTCAACGGCCTTTTTATACCGAGTATACTGCCACAACGCGTACACATTTTCAGGGTCATAGCTGTTGAGAATCGTGTTGCACGTGTAACTTTCATCGTTTTCATGTAGTCTGTACACACACCCATGGGTTGAATCTTGCACTTTCCATTCCAGCAGCCATTCGCTCTCTACCGCATGGCAAACACGGGGAAAATCCATTCCCACACTTTTTTTTTGCCAACTTCTCGGCATCGGTATATATAATAGTGGTGCGTTTTTAATGTGCTTCAATATATATATATATATGTATATATATATATATATATATATATATATATATTTCTCTCTCGAATATCATCACCAACCAAGATCTGCTTACTCGGAGGAAGCAAGAGGACATGCACACCATCATAGCTGGCAAACGCTGGAGCTCTGGGTTGGCCATGTCCTCAGAAGAGACCCCGATGCCATCACAAGAACAGCTATGCTATGGACCCCTGAAGGAAAACGAAAGAGAGGCCGACCAAAAACAACTTGGCGGAGGACTGTGGAGGCTGAGATGCAAAGAATGAACCAGAGTTGGGGCACTGTACGAAGGATGGCCGCCGACCGAGCAAAGTGGAATCAATTTGTTGTTGCCCTACAAGACGCCACGAGGCGTAATGGCCACTGACTGCTTTGACGGTCGGCGGCGAAGGATCAAAGAAGAAGAAGAATATATATATATATATATATATATATATATATATATATATATATATATATATATATATATATATATATATATATATATATATATATTTTTTTTTTTAATGTTTTTTTTCTCTAACCAGCGGCACTCGAGCTTTCCAGCCCTTTTGGCCCAATGACATGTCATTGCGAGGCTGGGGAGACAGTGGACTTTCCTTCCAACCCGGCCAGGAGCTTCGCTCCTTCCCATCCACAGAGGGTTTATCTGCAGGAGCCGTTCAGGTTATTCAGTCAAATTCCCGGTCGATGACACTCTTACAAATGCCGGTGCTCGGGCTTGAACGTTGAAAACCTGGTTGCTAGCACAACGTCTTAACCATTACACCAGCGCGGCTCCCAGTATATATATATATATATATATATATATATATATATATATATATATATATATATATATATATATATATATATACATATATATATATATATATATATATATATATATATATATATATATATATATATATATATATGTGTGTGTGTGTGTGTGTGTGTGTGTGTGTGTGTGTGTGTACATACATACTTACATACAAACCATTTCAACAATATATAAGGAAAGCAGCAAATCATGCTTGGGATTCTAGGAAAGGAAGAAGCAAGACTGGATAACACCAGAAACATTAAACACCATAACACTGAGAAAGGAAATGAAAAGAAAGAAAACAGAAGCGAAGTCCCCCAGGTTAAAGCAACTATATAGCGAACAGTACAGTCAGCTGGACAAGGAAGTTAAACGCCAAACCCGAGCCAACAAAAGGAGTTTCCTAGACGATCTTGCAAGACATGCAGAAGAGGCAGCACTGAGAAATGAACAAAGCACAGTATACAAAATAACTAAATTCATCAGCGGAAAACGAGGTGCAAACAATATTACATTAGTAAGAGATAAGCAAAGAAATCTCATCACGACAGCAGAGGGACAGGAAACAAGATGGGCAGAGCACTTCAGAGAAACTCTGAACAAGGAACCACCAGAGACACAATTGAATGTTTCTGAAGCTGAAAACGATCTAGATGTAAATACGGACATTCCACGAAAAGAAGAAATCATCACAGCAATCAAAGGGTTAAAGAACGGAAAACCTCCTGGCCATGATAACTTAAATGCAGAGCTATTTAAGACAGACACTGAGCTAGCAGCAGAACTATTAGAACCACTATTTGCACAAGTCTGGAAAACGGGGATAACACCATGAGAGGGGAACAAAGGAATAATTGTCAAATTGCCCAAGAAGGAAGATCTTGTAGACTGCAATAATTGGAGAGGAATCACTCTTCTCTCAGTTCCCAGCAAAATACTAGGTAGGATAATTATACAGAGAATTTCAAAAGCAATAGACCACAAACTGAGGAAAGAACAAGCAGGATTTAGAAAGAACAGAAGATGTGTAGATCATATATTAACTCTCAGGAACATTATAGAGCAGTGCTCAGAATGGCAAAGACAGCTGTACATTAATTTCGTTGATTTTGAAAAGGCTTTTGACAGCATACATAGGGACAGTTTATGGAAAATACTGAGGGCTTATGGAATTCCAAGCTGCATAGTGTCAATCATAAAAAGCCTCTATGCCAACTTTACGTGTAGTGTTGGGCACAGCAACCTAACCTTTGAGGTGAAGACAGGAGTACGACAGGGATGCCCCTTATCAACCACTCTATTTTTAACAGTCATAGACTGGGTGATGCGCCAGACAACAGAGGGCAGTCCAAGAGGAATAAAGTGGACTACATTTTCTACATTGGAAGATCTGGAATATGCAGATGACATTGCACTACTAGCACATTCACATCAACACATCCAGAAAAAAACGGATAGACTTAATAAGTTTAGCCAGCAGGTGGGCTTGAACATCAATTTAAAGAAGTCAGAGGTCATGACGCTCAATGTGAGCAGCCCTGAGCCCATATCAGTAAGGAATCAGCAACTGGTACAGACAGACACCTTCACATACCTATGATGCATAGTAACACCAGACGGCGGGGCAGGCAAAGACATCAACATCAGAATGAATAAGGCAAGAACAGCCTTTTTTAGCCTAAACAACACCTGGAAGTCCTCTCAATACAGCACAAGTACAAAATTAAGATTATATCAGAGCTGTGTGCGTTCTGTGCTTCTCTATGGTGTGGAATGGTAGAGAGTTACAGAAAATGAAATGTCGAAATTGTCCTCTTTTCACACAACATGCCTAAGAAAAATTCACCGAATCTTTTGGCCGAATACCATCACCAACCAAGATCTGCTTACTCGGAGCAAGCAAGAGGACATGCACACCATCATAGCTGGCAGACGCTGGAGCTGGGTTGGCCATGTCCTCAGAAGAGATTCCGATGCCATCACAAGAACAGGTATGCTTTGGACCTGTGGTGGATTTAGATGTTATTAACTGTTGTTGTTATGTATTTATATCGTACTGAATGAGGTCAGCTGTGAAGGCCCCTGAGTATAACAATTATTAGGGTGAGTTCTCAGAGAGCCTTTCTGCTACCACCTTATGATCTCATTCAGACTTATTCTTGACTAGTATGTATGATGACTACATCTAGTGTCTAGGGTTATGAACATGTGGTGTGGTGGTAATTTAATACTAAAACACACACATAAACAAATAGTAATGTCTATGATCAAATGAACTAACACCGTGTTTGAAATTTTGGTATTAAACTATTTTTTTACAATTTTATTTTGTTCTGAACCTAGTATTCTTCTGGTCAGGACTTTCAACTCAAATGAAATCAATTTATATACATATATGCAAGGCAATTTCACAAAAGGGACAATCTGTCCAAACTCATATTTTAAAATCTAATAATGGTGTTAAAATATTTCTAATACTACTGTTAAACTAGCACTGGATGGCGGGTCGGGATTCTGTAATCACTCCCATGTCTTTATTTCACAACTTTTAATTTTAATTTCTTGGGTGGAAATAGTTTTATTTATTTCAGTTAGGGAAACACTAATTTTCGTTGATGAACGATCATGTGCCAGATTATATACTTATCTAGCACATGTAGTAGCTGTCAGTTGTCACTCCGGCCAACGGCCACTGTTGTACTTGTCCAAAAGTAATAGGGTAAAAAGCGTGTACACCTATCACTACTGGAATACAAAGTCTTCTCAAATTATTCACTCAGAAATCTGGCACCGGACTAGTGCCAGACAAAAAACCCTGTAACATGAAATTATGTTTCCTTGTTTACATCATGTTTAAACTACTATGGTCACAAATTATAATACATGCAAAATAAAAGACCTGGGTCAGATCTATCTGACCTACCCAACTCATCCTCATAACAAGGTGTACCAGTTTTTTCACATTCCTCTCCTCTAATGGCTGCCTGTATCTGCCATATTATCATTAATCTCTTTTTTCCATACAATAAGGTGGGTGATATGTTTCCACTTGACCACCTGTTGCTGTCATCTTTGACGGAGTTTCAAACGTCGATTTATTGGTTGTATGTTTTTCACCCTGGTCAAGGTTAGGGAACTATGTCTTAACTTTGCTGTGTCAGGTTGATTAGGGGTTATCTCCCTTTTTGGTTCATTCATTGGGTTTGACCTTTTGAGAATAGGGTCAAAGGTAAACAGTTCTGGGCTATGTGCCATGCGCAGTTGGAGAGCGCAAGATTAGACTTCCGTGAGGTAGAGTGGCGAACTGGCTTCTGTAGGACGTGAATGTCCGTTGTTTCCTGGGGAAGGAAAATCTTCGAAGTGACTGCATTGGCACTTTTCCCCAGTGATTTACTGTACGTCAGGAATGACGACAGTGTTGTTTCTCGTGTTCTGAGGATTCGTTTCAGGGTAACACCGACTTTATCATTACTATGCATTCGGTTGCAGAATTTGTTAAAGGATTACCTAGCCGTGAGAACAGCCCACCGTTCCTGTAATGCAGAACTTATATTTTGTGCTCAAGGTAGCTATTTAAGACTATTCGTCTTCATATGATCAGAAGTCTAGTGACGAAGTTATATATGGTGGAAACCGCAGGTTGGCGGTATATTTATACAAACATTATAGCAGGGTTTATGCAACCTGCTTATGAAGAGTACACAGCTGACGTCATATAGAGGTCTGTGTAATGGCCACTATTCTACCGCATGAAAAGAGGTAACTGGCGTGTTATGCCAGGTTGAACGACGGCCCTGGTAATAGGATTACATGAGTTAAGGGCTCGTTCTTTGTATGACGGAGTTATTAAGGTATCTGACGCGTTCAGTCAAGGGATACCAAAGCGGCATTATGAACTGTACATTAAAGAACATACCACTATTGACAATGCCCACATATTTGAATGTTCACCAGCCTTAGAATGCCTGATATGTACCAAGCGATTTCAATTAACATGATGTACGTGATCCTGTTTACATTGACTGTTCCTGTGTGATTCTACTGTTAGTCCTGTGAATAAATGTATGAACTGTCACCAGTAGTTTCAACCATCATTGGCTTCAGTACGAGTGTGACTGGGTGTATTGTGTAACTATATATGAGCCTAAACGCATTCGCGACTACACACCCATGTCTCATCATCATCATCATCGTACAAGGATCATGTATGCTGTCAGCGTGAGTGACCCAGATCTTCACCGCACCAGTACACTGTTCAGGTGACATCGACACGCGTACCTGGCCAACTACACATCAACATTTGCATCACGTATAAAAAAACCAACTAACATTACTGGTAGGCCAGTTCGTGGGCTTTTCGGCTTCAATTTTGGTTTCGGCTACAGATTGGAACGATCAACGTTGACAGCTATAAATGACACACATCCGTAGTACTCTACATTTCAAGTGTTGGCTACACAGGACAGTAGAAATAGGTCATCGACTGTTGACCCACATAAACAGTGTTAGCATCTATGTGATAATGCTACATGAACCACATTTGGTACAAGGACTGGAGTTAGCATCTAGGCAATATTGCTGCGTGGACCACAGCTGCACACAAGTCAAGTATTTTTTGTAAACAGTACCGCTGGTTGTCTACACGTTACAGTCAACAGACTCTACATCGTCTGAACGTTCAAGTCACGTAGTTCGAGGTCAAGTATTTTTTGTAAACAGTACCGTCTACGAACTTTTCAACATTGGGTCTCAAGTCTCAACTATTCATCGAGAAGGACATAGTGACTTTATGTTCCTGGAGACCACTACATGTTATTGTGGATCTAACGATCATTGCGCGCTTCACATTGTACTCCTGTGTTGACAAAGAGCAAGAGAGTTACTATACTGTTATTTGTAACTGAACTTTGTTTGCAACACATTTCATTATATGCAATTTATGTTACTTGTGATATTGTTGTGTATTTTTCTGTTGTTTTCAGCGGGCTGGTTTGGTAAGGTGACTCCTTTAGATAATACCACGTAACAGAGGTTGTCTATTGAGAGCGTTTTCTGTAGGGACTGCAAATTTCCTTAATTGGGATTTGCTAGCGACAATTGTTGCTATTTACGTTTAGTTGTGACGTAGTGTACCTTTTCGTTGTTGCTGTAATATTTTTTCTGTTCTTTAATTTTGATTTGATTCGTTTGTATTTGTCTGCCTCTCCTTCCTTTCGTTTATTTCTTTACACCTTTTTTGTTTATAACAGTGTTGCTATTTGTCTTGTTTACTTTTCGCAGTCATCATTACACATTTTTGTAACATTTACCTTAGTTTCGCTGTATTGTTTATTTGACTTCTGCGAACGTTTTCGGTTGTTGTTCTGTATCTTTGTCCTTGTATTTATTATTGTCATACACAGTCTACATACATATACTTGGTCATGTATTATTATTATTATTATTAATATGATACACTCTTCAGATAGAGATTATTGATAGAATATTATTTTAAAGAAACAAAGGTAAATCAAGTTTGGATCACGGTGAGGACTTTGATAAGTGTCATGATAAGATTCCTCAGGGAAACCGTGCATCGAATTTTCAAACTTCCAATAAATTGATGAAAGAGAACAAGACTATTAGTGCCCATCGTACTCAGCTCAGTCAGTACGATGTACCTATTAAGCATATTGCTACAGGGAAAAATAAAAGCAACTTTACTAAGAGAAATAACCGTGATTGTGGACAGTACCAAACGCGTCTATCACGTAACGGTTCTTCTTCAAAGAACTGGAGGCAATTTAAGTGTCCTCAACATGTTGGTCCCAGTAACTATAGGAACTTTGATAAAAGTTACCAATCTTATAATAGTTTTTTTTGGAAACAACAAAATCCACGTAATAGGAATTTTGATTATAAGGGAAATAATAATCACAATTATGGTAACTGTAACTGGAGTTCAATTAAGAGCAATGGTCTCAACAGAGATAATAATTTTTATAGATCTCGTTGTGAAGGTATATCTCAACATGAATCTACTTAAATCTTTTGTCCTAGATTTCCTGATACACTTCCAGACTTATGGCTGTTCTTAATATCATAATATATATTAACACAATTGTGTCACTATTTGGATGATGTATAATGACTTTAACAAATTTGGTTATGTCCATCCATGATATATATCCATTAGATATGTTGATGGTATAGTATTGTAGTTCATGATATTTGTATATTGCTATAATTATAGTATTTGACAATTTTTGATATCTATGATTGGTATTGCCAGCAACTTATATTTCTTTAATGGTACCTCCCGAGTTTGTTGTGCTTAGAGGAAATATTTTCTCTTATGATGGGGGATGATTTTTACTCTCTCCAGACGCTTTATTTATGCGTCTATTGTACCTGATATTAGGTTCATTCTTTCATGGGTACATAACTGATGCTTGTGCTATCTTGCTCATGGATATATTTTTTTAAAAAATATGTCATTTTTTTTAACAGGGGGGGGGGGGGGGGTGCAGTAATATGTTGCTGTCATCTTTGACGGAGTTTCAAACGTCAATTTATTGGTTGTATGTTTTTCACCCTGGTCAAGGTTAGGGAACTATGTCTTAACTTTGCTGTGTCAGGTTGATTAGGGGTTATCTCCCTTTTTGGTTCATTCATTGGGTTTGACCTTTTTTGAGAATAGGGTCAAAGGTAAACAGTTCTGGGCTATGTGCCATGCGCAGTTGTAGAGCGCAAGATTAGACTTCCGTGAGGTAGAGTGGCAAACTGGCTTCTGTAGGACGTGAATGTCCGTTGTTTCCTGGGTAAGGAAAATCTTCGAAGTGACTGCGTTGGCACTTTTCCCCAGTGATTTACTGTACGTCAGGAATGACGACAGTGTTGTTTCTCGTGTTCTGAGGATTCGTTTAAAGGTAACACCGACTTTATCATTACTATGCATTCGGTTGCAGAATTTGTTAAAGGATTACCTAGCCGTGAGAACAGCTCACCGTTCCTGTAATGCAGAACTTATATTTTGTGCTCAAGGTAGCTATTTAAGACTATTCGTCTTCATATGATCAGAAGTCTAGTGACGAAGTTATATATGGTGGAAACCGCAGGTTGGCGGTATATTTATACAAACATTATAGCAGGGTTTATGCAACCTGCTTATGAAGAGTACACAGCTGACGTCATATAGAGGTCTGTGTAATGGCCACTATTCTACCGCATGAAAAGAGGTAACTGGCGTGTTATGCCAGGTTGAACGACGGCCCTGGTAATAGGATTACATGAGTTAAGGGCTCGTCCTTTGTATGACGGAGTTATTAAGGTATCTGACGCGTTCAGTCAGGGATACCAAAGCGGCATTATGAACTGTACATTAAAGAACATACCACTATTGACAATGCCCACATATTTGAATGTTCACCAGCCTTAGAATGCCTGATATGTACCAAGCGATTTCAATTAACATGATGTACGTGATCCTGTTTACATTGACTGTTCCAGTGTGATTCTACTGTTAGTCTGTGGTAAAGTGGGATGTTATAAATATTTATAGGGGACTTAGTGTACTGACTGAGATCAGCTGTGAAGGTATCTGTATCTAATAGGTGTAGTGTTTTGCAGATAACCTTACTTGCTACCACATTATACCTCAGTCAGAATTATTCTGGAATATTGTGATGACTACGTTAAATGTCTAGGGTATGTATATGATGAAGTGTAAGTCACAACAACAACAGACAGATAAACAATTTAATTTATTCCACCACACTTGACAACACTGTGACACTCACACACATTTAACACTCTATAAGACTATCTTAAATGAGGCACTGGTAAATTTTCAAATATAAATATGTATTAATTACTTTCACTAATAAATGTGTCCTGATTAAAATACAAAGTGAACCAGGAATCACAATCAATTGTAATTACAATTTATATGTACAGAATTTATCAATATGAACCTTGTAATGACATATTTTATTAATATTATCCTATGTGTGTCAGTTGTGTAGTGGTAATATGAGGTAATACTGGTTTTGTTTTTTCAAGCTATGTTGTTATTTGTCATCATGACTTCAAGTGTTAGTTTATCTTGGAAATAATATGGGGAAAAGTTCACAGTTCCTATCAATTTAAACACTGTATTTTCCCTCTGTTTTATTATAAAGTCAGATTTTGAGGGGGGCGCATAATGTTGAGCTCCTCTGGCCACAGACGCTTATCTTTCGTGATGGCGGCAGGAAAAGACTCCTCTGCTCGATAGCCTCCCTGTGTTCTGGAGACACCTCACTAGTCACTATCTGGACCCAGGAGTATGCTGTCAGCCTCTAGGTTCAGCAAAGCTCAGACCAGGTGCTGCTCAAAAACTTTAGGACCACGGTCCCTGAAACAAGAAGGTTGTACCTCCTATTTCAGAACTAATTTATAATAAATTTCCAGACTGAACACAATACATAACAAACACTGAGTTCAGAGCGGTAGGCCAACTGCTATCTTCATCTGAAACAATTTTCACCAGTATACTCCTCCCTAATGGTTACTACGCCTCTGCAATTCCAGCATTATTTCTTTCTAGTCAATAAGATAGGTGTCAGTGTACTGTTTGGCAATTCCATGTAGTTTTACTTTCCTCCGACACCTTTTGTTCAGGTTGGAGCACTATATAGGCTTTACCTCATGTTCGTTACTGAACCACACATATATACAGACAAAAATTATCAATTTACATTCAATTTTCATTAAAAAGATATCAAATATTTCAAGCTTACCACAATTCATGGAATAATACACAGTTACGTTGACTGGCAATGAATATAGCACAATTTCGATCTGCCGATGTCCCAGGCTTTTATTTAGAAAAATATGCACTGGCGCTCAACGCACTGGTTCTTTAGTAAGTTTATTTGAAAATGTGGTGCTGACCTGACGCCTCTGATTGACTATATTGGCGGGTCTAACCAATCGTGCCATGTTTACACAAGCGTTTGAAAAAAATACTCCTATTCACGTTTCCCTAACAACAAAGAATCAATATTTATAGTCCGACTAATCGTGTTTAGCCTTACATTTACTTTCCGCCAATCAAATAGGAGGTAACATGGGGACCTATTTCCCGTACAATGGTGGTGTGAAAATCTGCCACTGAGCGATTCTGATTTTGGTGTTGTCTGACATTCCTCACTATTTCTTTTGGCTATAATTTGTTAATTCCTAGACTATTTGCGTAACGTTCAACATATTCTTTGTCAGCAAGTCCTAAGGAACCCAAATATATAAATTTAATGGGGCTAAGGGGCTGCGTTCAAAATATGCATTTTCTTCTACCTCCTGTTCACTTCGAATACGATGTGGTGTCTGGGTACTGTAATGTTTTCAAACGTAAACAAGTATAATGTCATGTTTCCTAATAAGCGTTTTTCAGGTTTTTAAAACTTAACTCGTATGGGTAGTGTTTTTTATCACTGTCGATTTGAAAAAAAGCTAGCGCTTGTGGCCTTACACGCGTGATGGTAGTAATTGTGTATCGCGAGACTGTGGTAATATTGCCTGCGTTCCGGCTTTCAGCCCCTCCCTTTCTTTCTATCCTTAGTCCATCTGTCTTTCGTTTATGGTAACTTAGTGTATAAAATGACATGAATGGAATATTAAATATAGGTCAGCTTGCGTATCTCAAGGTTTTTCTTAGAAAGGCAGTACACGTTTTATCGTAGAAAGCGGGTATTGAAGCAGTAGGCTTTTACTATCAACGTGAAACGTTACAATTTGCAGACGAAGGAGAAAACAAGGGGGATTTCGAGTACAGTCATTGTGACAGCACTGTTCTTTACCATTCTTCTTTCCTTTTATTAAATTTATTTGTTAGGCTTTACATTTACGTTTTAATTTATATATGTGGATTAGAATTTCACACGACAAATTCTCCCCACTTAAAACAGACGTTATATGTCAGTCTATAATTCTATATACACATAGAGAAATTTCTTATTATTCCTGGGGTTTAGGGTGATTCTCATCACACGGATGGCGGCTTAAAAAATCCTCTCCCAGATTTGTTTTTCCACTTATATACTCTATGCTAAACTCAAATGGCTGCATCAATAATGACCAAAGGAGTAATCTAGAATTCTCATGTCTAGCCTGTGCTAGAAACGACAAAGGTTTGTGATCCGTTTGCAACTTAAATGCCTTCCCATACAGATAAATATTAAATTTCTTTATCGCCCATATTACTGCAAGACATTCCTTTTCGCTAGTTGAGTAATTGGTTTCAGCTTTATTCAACTTTCTGCTAGCATATGCCACTGGGCTTAATTCCCCATCCAATGCATCTGATTTCTGTAGCAGAGTTGCACCTAACCCAATATTACTGGCATCAGTCCTTACAATGAATTCTTGACTTAAGTCAGGTAATTTCAAAATAGGTTTACTTGTGAGCTTTTCCTTCAATTCTTGGTAAGCCATTTCACATTGTGGTGTCCATGTAATTCGATCTGGATTTCCCTTACGTGTCAAATCAGTTAACGGTGCACATATGGAATTAAAGTTTTTGATATACTTTTGGTAGAAACCACATAATGAGACAAAGGATCTCACGTCTTTCTTGGTTTGTGGTCTCGGGGCTTTCTTTAGTTTCTCTAAATTCTTGGGGTCAGGGGTCATGTTTCCCTGATAAACTGTGTGTCCCAAGAATTCCAATTCTTTACATCCAACGCAACATTTGGTTGGTCGGGCTGTTAAATTCGCTTCCCTAAGTCGATTAAACAGCATGTTCAGAGAGTCAATGTGTTTCTCAAATGTTTCTGTTGCTATAAGGATATCATCCATGAAATTTGTGATACATGGATTATTCAGAGGGTCCAATAATTTTCTCATCATTCTAGAGAAGACACTAGGCGCATTCTTCAATCCAAATGGCAATCTATTAAACTCATAGTGTCCTTCTGAGGTACTAAAAGCTAGGTATGGTCTAACCTCAGTCTTTACTGGAATCTGATAGTATCCTTTACTCAGATCCACTTTTGAGAAATATTTAGCTTTATTTAGTCTGGCAAACAACTGATTTGTATCCGGCAATGGATCCACCTGTCCTTCTGTAATAGCATTCAGTCTCCAGTAATCTATTTAGAGTCTATGTTCTCCAGAGGGCTTCCTTAAGAGTACAACACCGGAACTATACGAAGATTCACTGTGTGAAATAATTCCTTCCTTCAACAAATAGTCTATCTCTTCCTTCAAAGCTTTCTCCTTAGCAAAAGGAATCGAATAGGGTTTCATACAGACAGGTGTGGGGTCTATCAGCTTCATATCATATTCCAATAAGTTTGTATGCCCTGGTCGGTCTGTTAACACCTCTGCATGATTATCTAGAACCTGTTGCACTCTCTCTTTCTGAGTTTTCGTTAAATGTGTACTGATTTTCACCTGTGCCGCTGTCTCTGTCGTGAAACGAAGTGTAACCCACTACTTTGTTAATCACTATGTCGAGATACAGATTTGCTTCAACCAATCAACGATCAACGTTCACCAGTCTCTGAGACAGAATAAATTAACGGCCATCTTGTTCACGCAAGATGGCCGATGAAAACTGAATAAAATTAGGCTGTATGAGACCAGGTACAAAACCGGAGGAAACCAATCATTTTGCTCCGCCAGGAACCAACCGAAAGCTTTCCTCAAGTAGTTACCTGACTATATAATCAAGCGGATTTTATGCTAACCACGCAATCCCGAACTTGACGCCAGAGCTGAAGAGGAAGAAGCTGTCACTTTGATTTACAACTTACCTGAGGGCATCGACCTGCAACCTACTTCGCTAAGTCGCGTCAAAACCTGGCCAGTTTAAAATCTTAGGAGGGTAAATATATTCACGATAACCGTTGGTATTTGTTGTGTGTCATTTATACTACCTATCAGGTTACTGATTGTATCTTGGGGAAATTAAGTATAATGATTGTATTTCCTATTATGATTGAATAGACGAAGACTAATAGGACTCATACTTCAACCTATTGTCTCCTATACTTCCATCTATTGTCAGTCTATAACTTCAGTCTATTGTCTCAGATAAAACCAACTCCAATATAACCAAAACAGTCCTTGTCAGGACTCAATCTATTGTCGCATCTAACTCAATCTATTGTCTTCTATAACTCAATCTATTGTCTCAGATAAGACCAACTCCAATATAACCAAAACAGTCCTTGTCAGGACTCAATCTATTGTCGCATCTAACTCCAATCTATTGTCTCCTATAACTCCAACCTGATATATCACCAAACAGTCCTCGTCTCATATACTCCTATCATAAGAACATAACAATATTGTTAGGATATATGTTACCAGCTATTGTCAGAGAGGGCGTGGTATAGTATAGGGGGAAGGACATTGTTGTATCACACCTAGGTGTACATATTATTGGATTTATTCATGCATTGATTTATATTATGGGATGTATTCATGTATTAAATGTATTCATGTATTGAATCTATATTATTGAATGTATCCATGTATTAGTTTATCAGAAAGAATGCTTTGCAAGTAGACACCTGTCTTGTCTCGCTATTGCTAAATCATACTGAGCCATGTTGTCATTCATCCCACATGCATACATCGGAGACACGCTCATTTCACTCACACTAGAAATAGGTGGGCTTGAGGACAGAAATTAGCCCCTATTTTTGCTTTGTTACAGGTTTAATTGTGTCCTAAAAACCTGAGGTCGTATGTTCGAGTCAATCCCGCTGCCTGGAACTCCGCAGGAGCATAGAGGTTGACCAGACTCTACATCTTTGGTCCCCTTCAGTCTTGGGTGGGCTAAAGGAACGATACTCTGCCGGTGGTGTGAACCAAACAAAGAAGAACAGACTTAAGAGAGATGAGTACACATTAGTACCATTTCTGTCGGCATTGTGAGCATAGAACTGTCAATGAAGAAAACGTGAATAAACATAGCAAGAGACAAAATTAATAGCATAGCTGAGAAGTGTTATATCCTTAATTAACAGCACAGCTGATATAAATTCTTTGTTCCTATAATTGGAAAACTTGGTGTAAAATATTTATATATATATATAAAATAAATATTTGTAAATCACATGTAAACTTATAAATTCATTACATTCCATTTTTTTAACATTCACCCTTCAGCACAAGAGTAGATAGTGTATATACTAAATAAAAATAAGGAAATTGTATTTGAACGACTTGTCAATTTTATCAGTGTTAAGTAAAATCTGTTTCCTTGTTTATTAATATCACAGTTAGTTACACAGCGGAGGTGGCACTTTATGTCGGTCTCCTCTCTACTATTGTTTCGAGATCAGAACATTCACAGCCGTAACTAATTTGTGATACCAGTAGTCCTCTCAGACACTGGGACTTCACCATTTTCTGCAGAAATTCTATTTCTGTAATTTTCAGTACTATACTGATCCTACAGCCAAATAAAACCTCTCGCCACACTGGGGGCTCGTTCCTGGGATATTTCTGTATATCTTGAGCCATACTTAGTCTATTCATCTATCTACACTCTAACTTGTGCCAACCATAGGTAACATAAGAAAATAAAATTTTTTTTGAGAAAATCATTATAGGATTTTTACAAAATTATTTTCTTAGGAGGAGTACCATTTAGTACTCAGTAAATAGTTGATGCTCACAAAGTTGCACGGAAATTTTTGTTCATTTAAATTAATTAAGTTTAATTACAATAATTTGGATATAGTAGATATACATACCCTATCTAAGTAACGCCATGGCTGACCTAGTGAAGTTCAGGACTGCGATCATGCAGATGGGTAAGGAATTAAATTTGACAGGTGATGCTCTTACTTAGTATGTCACAACAGAAGTGGACAAACATATGGATAGGGAAGAAAGAAAGTTGCAATTAGAGACTGAAGCAAGGAAATTAGAGGCTGATAGAGAAGCAAAGAAATTAGAGGCTGAAGAAAGGCGGTTGCAAGCGGAAGCTGAGAGAGAAGCCAAAAGACTGGAAGCTGAGAGAGAAGCCAAAAGACTGGAAGCTGAGAGAGAAGCCAAAAGACTGGAAGCTGAGAGAGAAGACAAAAGACTGGAAGCTCAGAGAGAAGACAAAAGACTGGAAATTGAAGCCAAGAAATGGGAGGCTGAAAATGAGGCAAAGAAAATTGAAGCTGAGGAAAGGAAATTACAAGCAGAGAGAGACCATCAGTTGAGATTAAAAGAGCTTGAAATTCAGGCAAATACTGGCAATAATGGTGGTAGCTCACCTCACTCAGAGAGTAGCTCCAGCCAGAGCACCTCAAGTGGGGCCATGAATTTTCATCTGGACCCATTTGTTGAGAAAGAAGACGCCATCGAGTCGTACCTGGATAGATACGAAAGACTAGCCACTACCTATGGCTTAGTGAAAGAAAAATGGAGTCTCAAACTATCTCAGGGATTGAGAGGTGTGGCCTACGATGTGTATTTGAAGCTCTCAAGAGATGACCAGGAAGATTATGACATCCTGAAGCAGGCACTGCTTGTGAGATATGAAAAGAACTCAGAATCATATAGAAAGAAATTCCGAACAGCTAAACTTCTTCCAGGAGAAAACTATCACCAATTCTCTGCTAGATTGGAAACCTATTTGGAAAAATGGAGTAGTTTAGGGAAGTGTCAGGATCTGAAAGAAATGATAATGATGGAGCAAGTGAAAGAGTCCATGCCTCAAGAAATGAGGAAGTTTATCATGGAACAAGGAGCAGAGAGATTGGAAGATATTGTAACTGTTGCTGAGAGATATCAAGCAGCTCAGGCAGAACTATTAGGAAATAAGAAGAAGCAGGGTGAAAACTTCAAATCATCACAAAACTATACCAAATATGAACAAAAGGACCATACCACAAGGAACAAACAAAGATTTGACCAAAAGGACAAAAACCCTCTAAGATCGGATAAGACACCTTACCGGAAGGAAGGAAAGTGGTGTAAAACTTGTCTAATGAGTAACCACAATACTGCGGACTGCAGAAGGAAGAATCCTCCTCATCATGCTGCATGTCTTACAACAGGGAATCAGGGAAGGAAGGAAATGGCAGTAAGTCAGAAAGACTTCCATCATCCCCCTGTCTGTGAGGAAGTGACCGTGAATGGCACTCAAGTACTGTGTTTATATGACACAGGATTGGACTTTGATTCAGTTGTGTGCTCTTCTCTAGTGAGTCCTGACCAGATAACCACAGAAACAGTGGAAATCAGAGGACCGATCAAGGGAGCAAGAACCATGACACTACCCATAGCTCGAATCAACATAAGTTCTCGCTATGTGGAAGGAGAAATCAAAGCAGCAGTGATGGACAACCCTATTTACCCTTTGATTTTGGGGTGTAGGTATGTTTTCCTTGGAGAACCTATAAAACCTGTAGTTATGGCAACAGTCCAAACCAGGGAAAGCTCCAGGAAAATGGAGGAGAATCCTATCAATACTCATCCAGAAGAGATGAAAAAGGCTCAAGCAGCAGACATCACGTTGAAGCCTTGTTTTGGCAAATTGCCTAAAGCACATAACCCTCCAGAGAAAGGAGACTTGTATATAAAGAATGGCCTACTATACAGAAAAGCTGGAACAGGACCTAAAGGGCATGGACAGCTTGTAGTGCCAAAATCTTACAGGGAGAAGGTTGTGACGCTAGGACATGCTATACCCTTCAGTGGACATATGGGAATAGGGGCCACTGGACAAAGGATAGCCTGTCACTACTTCTGGCCAGGAATTACAGAGGACATAAAAAGATATGTAAGATCTTGTCCAGAATGCCAAAGAGTAGCTCCTAAGCATAGGACTGCACCAGCAACACTGGGAGAAATGCCTATTATGGGAACCCCTTTTGAACGTGTTGCAGTAGATATTGTTGGACCCCTCACTAGGACCAAGAAGAGAAATGCTTACATCTTAACCTTGGTTGATACTTGCTCTATGTGGGGAGAAGCAGTGGCCATGTCAGCTATAGATTCAAAGCACGTGGCAGAGGCCCTGTTGACAATATTTACCCGATTAGGTTTCCCGCATCAGATATTGACTGACAATGGGTCTCAGTTTAAGGGAAAGCTAACACAAGAAGTATTCAGGATATTTCAAGCCAGGCACTATCATTGTAGTCCCTACCATGCCCAAGGAAACGGTCAAGTAGAGCGGTTCAATGGTACGCTAATTTCAATCCTTAGAAAGCTGGCGAGTGAAAAACCTGATACTTGGGATACATACTTACCCGCTGCACTATTTGCATATAGGGAAGTACCCCACAACTCAACTGGATTGGCTCCAGCTACATTGTTGTTTGGAAGACCAATAAAAGGTCCACTGGAAGCATTGCTGCGGACATGGACTGATGAAAAGGCAGAGGAAACAGTGACTTCCGCATACCAGTACGTCAACGAGTTGACATCTCGGTTGAAAGCAGGTTTGAAACTGGCCAATGATAACTTAAGACAGGCCAGGAGGAAGCATGCTGCGTACTACAACAAAAAAGCAAAGGATAGGGAACTGGAGGTGGGTGAAAAGGTGTTATTACTGTTGCCAAGCAGCAATAATAAATTGCAGATTGGATGGCAGGGACCCTATGTCATACTGGAGAAACTTTCCAGGACCAATTATAAGATTGACAAGAAAGGAAAGGAGAAGGTATATCATGTCAATCTTCTTAAAAAATACTATGACAAGGAATCATCAGAAGTGGCACATATCATGACCCTAGCCATAGCAACAGAAATGCACGGCGAACCACTTCACTCTATGGAGTATCCACTCACAACTACAGAGGATTATGTTCAAGTAAATATTAGTGAACATTTAACTCCAGAGCAGAAAAAGATGGTTCAGCAAGTGTTGGAAACCCATGCTGATGTGCTCACAGATAAGCCAGGTCGGACGAATCTGTTAGAGTACGACATGAAGGTTACCGACCCTACCCCAGTATGCATGAGAACATACCCTATACCCTATGCGAAAGCCCAAGCACTAAGGGAGGAAGTTGATTATCTGTTGAAGGAGAAAATTATCTCGAAGTCAGACTCTCCCTATAGCTCAAGTGTGGTGCTATTGAGAAAACCGAGTGGTGAACACAGGTTATGTATTGACTACCGGAAGCTTAATGCGATCACAGAATCTCAGGTGGACCCATTACCTGACACCAACCAGCTGTTCTCTACACTGAGTAAGGCTAGGTATTTATCGAAGGTAGATCTAAGCAAGGGATACTACCAAATACCAGTGAAACCAGAAGTTAGGAAAATGCTGGCATTCAGTACATCAGACGGACACTACGAGTTTAATGTACTACCCTTTGGGCTGAAAAATGCTCCAAGTATCTTTTCAAGAATGATGAGGAAATTGTTGGAACCTCTACAAAATCCCCATATCACTAACTTTATGGATGACATTCTTGTTGCTACAAACACATTTGAAGAGCATATAGTAGCGCTCTCCATGTTGTTTGACAGACTGAGAGAAACTGGATTGACTGCACGTCCAACCAAGTGCTATATCGGTTGTAAGGAGTTGGAATTCTTAGGTCACACTATTTCTACAGGTCATATGTCTCCTGACCCAAAGAATATAGAGAAGCTAAAGAAGGCACCCAGACCTCAAACTAAGAAAGATGTGAGATCATTCGTGTCATTATGTGGGTTCTATCAGAAGTACATACCCCATTTTAACTCTCTGTGTGCACTATTAACTAACTTAACGAAGAAAGGACAGCCTGACAAAATCCAATGGAATGCTGATTGTGAAAAAGCTTACACAGAGCTAAAAGCAAAACTCACCAGCAAACCCATCCTTACACTACCCGATATCACACAGGAATTTGTATTAAGAACGGACGCTAGCAGTATAGGTATTAGTGCAACTCTCTTGCAGAAATCAAAAGCCCAGCCGGAGGAACTTTTACCAGTCGCCTACGCCAGTAGGAAGCTGAATGCAGCTGAGTTGAACTACTCGACCATAGAGAAGGAATGTTTAGCTCTAATTTGGTCCATCAACAAATTTTCACCTTATCTGTATGGGACACACTTCATTGTCCAAAGCGATCACCAACCTTTAACATTCTTGGCTGCATCTAAAAAGCTAAATTCGAGATTATTAAGGTGGAGTCTGCTTCTGGCGCCTTATTCCTTTACCGTGAATTACATTCCGGGAAGAGACAATGTAGGAGCTGATTTTTTAAGTCGACACCCTAGTACTCTGGAAGGACAGACGCAGAAGGATTAACCACAGCAGGGGTTTACACGTCAGCTATGACAAGTCACAGCTAGGAAAGGAGGGGGCTATGTCGTGAAACGAAGTGTAACCCACTACTTTGTTAATCACTATGTCGAGATACAGATTTGCTTCAACCAATCAACGATCAACGTTCACCAGTCTCTGAGACAGAATAAATTAACGGCCATCTTGTTCACGCAAGATGGCCGATGAAAACTGAATAAAATTAGGCTGTATGAGACCAGGTACAAAACCGGAGGAAACCAATCATTTTGCTCCGCCAGGAACCAACCGAAAGCTTTCCTCAAGTAGTTACCTGACTATATAATCAAGCGGATTTTATGCTAACCACGCAATCCCGAACTTGACGCCAGAGCTGAAGAGGAAGAAGCTGTCACTTTGACTTACAACTTACCTGAGGGCATCGACCTGCAACCTACTTCGCTAAGTCGCGTCAAAACCTGGCCAGTTTAAAATCTTAGGAGGGTAAATATATTCACGATAATCGTTGGTATTTGTTGTGTGTCATTTATACTACCTATCAGGTTACTGATTGTATCTTGGGGAAATTAAGTATAATGATTGTATTTCCTATTATGATTGAATAGACGAAGACTAATAGGACTCATACTTCAACCTATTGTCTCCTATACTTCCATGTATTGTCAGTCTATAACTTCAGTCTATTGTCTCAGATAAAACCAACTGCAAATATAACCAAAACAGTCCTTGTCAGGACTCAATCTATTGTCGCATCTAACTCAATCTATTGTCTTCTATAACTCAATCTATTGCCTCAGATAAGACCAACTCCAATATAACCAAAACAGTCCTTGTCAGGACTCAATCTATTGTCGCATCTAACTCCAATCTATTGTCTCCTATAACTCCAACCTGATATATCACCAAACAGTCCTCGTCTCATATACTCCTATCATAAGTACATAACAATATTGTTAGGATATATGTTACCAGCTATTGTCAGAGAGGGCGTGGTATAGTATAGGGGGAAGGACATTGTTGTATCACACCTAGGTGTACATATTATTGGATTTATTCATGCATTGATTTATATTATGGGATGTATTCATGTATTAAATGTATTCATGTATTGAATCTATATTATTGAATGTATCCATGTATTAGTTTATCAGAAAGAATGTTTTGCAAGTAGACACCTGTCTTGTCTCGCTATTGCTAAATCATACTGAGCCATGTTGTCATTCATCCCACATGCATACATCGGAGACACGCTCATTTCACTCACACTAGAAATAGGTGGGCTTGAGGACAGAAATTAGCCCCTATTTTTGCTTTGTTACAGGTTTAATTGTGTCCTAAAAACCTGAGGTCGTATGTTCGAGTCAATCCCGCTGCCTGGAACTCCGCAGGAGCATAGAGGTTGACCAGACTCTACATCTTTGGTCCCCCTCAGTCTTGGGTGGGCTAAAGGAACGATACTCTGCCGGTGGTGTGAACCAAACAAAGAAGAACAGACTTAAGAGAGATGAGTACACATTAGTACCATTTCTGTCGGCATTGTGAGCATAGAACTGTCAATGAAGAAAACGTGAATTAACATAGCAAGAGACAAAATTAATAGCATAGCTGAGAAGTGTTATATCCTTAATTAACAGCACAGCTGATATAAATTCTTTGTTCCTATAATTGGAAAACTTGGTGTAAAATATTTATATATATAAAATAAATATTTGTAAATCACATGTAAACTTACAAATTCATTACATTCCATTTTTTCAACATTCACCCTTCAGCACAAGAGTAGATAGTGTATATACTAAATAAAAATAAGGAAATTGTATTTGAACGACTTGTCAATTTTATCAGTGTTAAGTAAAATCTGTTTCCTTGTTTATTAATATCACAGTTAGTTACACAGCGGAGGTGGCACTTTATGTCGGTCTCCTCTCTACTATTGTTTCGAGATCAGAACATTCACAGCCGTAACTAATTTGTGATACCAGTAGTCCTCTCAGACACTGGGACTTCACCATTTTCTGCAGAAATTCTATTTCTGTAATTTTCAGTACTATACTGATCCTACAGCCAAATAAAACCTCTCGCCACAGTCTCATAGGGGTGTAATGGATATTCAAATGATGAAAGTGGTTCCTTTTTCATCTCCATGGCAATGGACAAGGTCAACAAGTGTGTCTCTTCCTGATGTTCTCTTTCCAAATATTTCTTCAGGAGAGTCACATGATAGATTTTTTCTTTCCCCTTCTTATCTATCTTATAATTGGTTCTAGACACCTTCTCTAGAACTGTATATGGACCTTGCCATCCAATTTGTAACTTATTCTGGCTACCGGGTAGAAGAAGCAGTACTTTCTCTCCCACAGCCAAATCTCTGTCTTTAGCTTTCCTGTTATAATAGGCAGCATGTTTCTTCCTGGCTTGTTTCAAATTTTCATTGGCAAGTTTCCAGCCAGTTTTTAAACGAGTGGTGAGCTCATTCACATATTGGTATGAGGATGTAATATATTCCTCTGCCTTTTCATCAGTCCACGTTCTTAACAGCGTTACATATGGACCTTTAATTTTGTGGACCTATTTGTCCATGGACCGATATGGTCTCTTCCACTGGAAGCGCTATAGTGATGATTTTTCTTCCCAGAATTATCAGTCACAAAACGACCGCTACCAATTCTTTTCTTGGGGCTGTCTCCCCACTTAGAATTCTTGATGAGAGATTTCCTCTCTACATCCTCTTCCTCCAGTTTGTTTAAGTCCGATTGAGGGATTTTCGGCTTATCCTGGGGTAAGACATCTTTTTGCACTCTCCGCATAGTGGCCATTGTAAAACAGTTAAGTGAAGCTTGTCCGTGAAAAGGGGCTTCCCATTCCATTTGGTCCACTTTATCAAATTTATTTTTCTTTCTATTGTCAGGCCTACGGTTGTCCCGTGGCGTGTCCAGGTCCTGATCAATGTTCCCACTTGTGGGTGTTCCCTCATGTGCTATGCTACACCTCTCTACAAAATTCTCAATGTCCCATCTTGCCTTGGGCCAATAATAATTGTGAGCCACCTTTTGGATGATGGTACCTATTTTCTCATGGTCCCCATCTGGTTTCACATGTAGGCTCCTTATTAATTATGCCCTATATCTTTTAGGAAGTACCAGCTGTCCCTGACCTTTGGATCTAGCTCCAGTCTTCCTATACATCAATTTGTTTTTCATGTAAAAATCTCCCGTGCCTGGAGTAGTATGACAAGTTGACAATTTCCTGAAACATGGCTTGAGGGTCTTATCCCCAGCCTGTGCCTTCCTCATCTCTTCTGGAGTGGTATCTAACATAATATCCTCCTCCTTTCTTGAGGTCGACCTGACCTGAAGGGTGGCCATTACAATAGGGTTCCTTCTGCAACGGTCAGTGTCATGATTGTTCATCTTACAATTTTTACACCACCTTTTCCCTTGGTTGAAAGATTTTCTTTCATCATATTTCCTTTCATCGAATTGTGGGGTTTTATTTTTATTGTCATACCGAGGCCTATCAAATTGGTGCTTACCTTTGTTTTGATCTCTAGGATCAAATTTATTAAAGTTCTGTGGTGCCCTAAAATTTTCTACCTGTTTCTTTTTATTACCTGATACCTCTGCCTGAGCCGCTTGATACCTTTCTGCAACATTTAGCAACTCACCCAGCCTCTCTGCACCTTGTTCCATGAGAAACTTTCTCAGGTCTGGAGCCATGGACTCTCTTAGTTGTTCTATAAGGACCATTTCCTTAAGATCTTGGGTTTTCCCCAGAGAAGTCCATTTCTCCAAGTATGTCTCTAACCGTGCAGAGAACTGGTGATAGGTTTCCCCTGACAGTAGTTTAGCATTCCTAAATTTTCTCCTATAAAATTCTGCGTTCTTTTCATATCTTAACAAAAGAGCCTGCTTTAGCATGTCATAATTTTCCTGATCACCTCTGCTCATTTTGGCAAAAACTTCATAAGCTGCCCCACGAAGACCTTGAGATAACTTTAAGCTCCACCTTTCTCTCTCTAACCCATATGTGGTAGCTAATAGTTCATATCTATTTAGATAGCTCTCAATATCATCGTCTTTCTCAACAAAATGATCTAAATGAAAATTCATAGCTGAGGTTGAGGCTCCCTGGCTAGCAGTGGCATCAGAGGTAAAGGGACTGGCACCATTTTCAGGAGCATGGCCTTGAAACTCAAACTCCCTTAGTCGTAACTCATGTTCCCTTTGTAATCTCTTCTCCTCCTTTTCTGCTTCCCTCTCTGCAGTCAGTCTTCTTTCCTCGGCTTCCCTTTCTGCAGCCAATTTCTTCTCTTCTCTTTCTGCAGCCTGTCTTCTTTCCTCGGCTTCCAATGCTTTAGCCTCTTTGTCAGCCTCAATCTGCAACCTCTTAGCCTCAGCCTCAATCTGCAACCTCTTAGTCTCAGCCTCTAACCTTCTTTCGGCCTCTTTTTCTAATCTTCTTTCTTCCCGTTCAATATATTTGTCACATTCAGCAGTGACATAAGCAATCATAATTTGCCCGTCCATTCCTAACTCTTTCGCAGTCTGTACAGCAGCAGATCGAAATTTTGCCAAGTCGGCCATTGTCTAACATGCAATTGTAAACAATTCAATCTTTCAATAATTATCTAAGGACACTACAGGCACTGAGAGCTCAACCTTATTTATTTCCACCCAAGGATACCTTTTAATTCTTATTATTCCCAATATCTATAACAGGAGAAAGTTCAATATCCCTGGAGCGAGACCCCAATATATGTGGTAAAGTGGGATGTTATAAATATTTATAGGGGACTTAGTGTACTGACTGAGATCAGCTGTGAAGGTATCTGTATCTAATAGGTGTAGTGTTTTGCAGATAACCTTACTTGCTACCACATTATACCTCAGTCAGAATTATTCTGGAATATTGTGATGACTACGTTAAATGTCTAGGGTATGTATATGATGAAGTGTAAGTCACAACAACAACAGACAGATAAACAATTTAATTTATTCCACCACACTTGACAACACTGTGACACTCACACACATTTAACACTCTATAAGACTATCTTAAATGAGGCACTGGTAAATTTTCAAATATAAATATGTATTAATTACTTTCACTAATAAATGTGTCCTGATTAAAATACAAAGTGAACCAGGAATCACAATCAATTGTAATTACAATTTATATGTACAGAATTTATCAATATGAACCTTGTAATGACATATTTTATTAATATTATCCTATGTGTGTCAGTTGTGTAGTGGTAATATGAGGTAATACTGGTTTTGTTTTTTCAAGCTATGTTGTTATTTGTCATCATGACTTCAAGTGTTAGTTTATCTTGGAAATAATATGGGGAAAAGTTCACAGTTCCTATCAATTTAAACACTGTATTTTCCCTCTGTTTTATTATAAAGTCAGATTTTGAGGGGGGCGCATAATGTTGAGCTCCTCTGGCCACAGACGCTTATCTTTCGTGATGGCGGCAGGAAAAGACTCCTCTGCTCGATAGCCTCCCTGTGTTCTGGAGACACCTCACTGGTCACTATCTGGACCCAGGAGTATGCTGTCAGCCTCTAGGTTCAGCAAAGCTCAGACCAGGTGCTGCTCAATAACTTTAGGACCACGGTCCCTGAAACAAGAAGGTTGTACCTCCTATTTCAGAACTAATTTATAATAAATTTCCAGACTGAACACAATACATAACAAACACTGAGTTCAGAGCGGTAGGCCAACTGCTATCTTCATCTGAAACAATTTTCACCAGTATACTCCTCCCTAATGGTTACTACGCCTCTGCAATTCCAGCATTATTTCTTTCTAGTCAATAAGATAGGTGTCAGTGTACTGTTTGGCAATTCCATGTAGTTTTACTTTCCTCCGACACCTTCTGTTCAGGTTGGAGCACTATATAGGCTTTACCTCATGTTCGTTACTGAACCACACATATATACAGACATAAATTATCAATTTACATTCAATTTTCATTAAAAAGATATCAAATATTTCAAGCTTACCACAATTCATGGAATAATACACAGTTACGTTGACTGGCAATGAATATAGCACAATTTCGATCTGCCGATGTCCCAGGCTTTTATTTAGAAAAATATGCACTGGCGCTCAACGCACTGGTTCTTTAGTAAGTTTATTTGAAAATGTGGTGCTGACCTGACGCCTCTGATTGACTATATTGGCGGGTCTAACCAATCGTGCCATGTTTACACAAGCGTTTGAAAAAAAAATACTCCTATTCACGTTTCCCTAACAACAAAGAATCAATATTTATAGTCCGACTAATCGTGTTTAGCCTTACATTTACTTTCCGCCAATCAATTAGGAGGTAACATGGGGACCTATTTCCCGTACAATGGTGGTGTGAAAATCTGCCACTGAGCGATTCTGATTTTGGTGTTGTCTGACATCCCTCACTATTTCTTTTGGCTATAATTTGTTAATTCCTAGACTATTTGCGTAACGTTCAACATATTCTTTGTCAGCAAGTCCTAAGGAACCCAAATATATAAATTTAATGGGGCTAAGGGGCTGCGTTCAAAATATGCATTTTCTTCTACCTCCTGTTCACTTCGAATACGATGTGGTGTCTGGGTACTGTAATGTTTTCAAACGTAAACCAGTATAATGTCATGTTTCCTAATAAGCGTTTTTCAGGTTTTTAAAACCTAACTCGTATGGGTAGTGTTTTTTATCACTGTCGATTTGAAAAAAAGCTAGCGCTTGTGGCCTTACACGCGTGATGGTAGTAATTGTGTATCGCGAGACTGTGGTAATATTGCCTGCGTTCCGGCTTTCAGCCCCTCCCTTTCTTTCTATCCTTAGTCCATCTGTCTTTCGTTTATGGTAACTTAGTGTATAAAATGACATGAATGGAATATTAAATATAGGTCAGCTTGCGTATCTTCAAGGTTTTTCTTAGAAAGGCAGTACACGTTTTATCGTAGAAAGAGGGTATTGAAGCAGTAGGCTTTTACTATCAACGTGAAACGTTACAATTTGCAGACGAAGGAGAAAACAAGGGGGATTTCGAGTACAGTCATTGTGACAGCATTGTTCTTTACCATTCTTCTTTCCTTTTATTAAATTTATTTGTTAGGCTTTACATTTACGTTTTAATTTATATATGTGGATTAGAATTTCACACGACATAGTCCTGTGAATAAATGTATGAACTGTCACCAGTAGTTTCAACCATCATTGGCTTTAGTACGAGTGTGACTGGGTGTATTGTGTATATGAGCCTAAACGCATTCGCGACTACACACCCATGTCTCATCATCATCATCATCGTACAAGGACCATGTATGCTGTCAGCGTGAGTGACCCAGATCTTCACCGCGCCAGTACACTGTTCATGTGACATCGACACGCGTACCTGGCCAACTACACATCAACATTTGCATCACATAAAAAAACCCAACTAACACCACCTAAGAAAACATGTGTATTCTACATCTCTGGTAATTTGTTATAAGATAAACCAACCTCTAGGCCCTGCAGAAGTCAGCTAGGGACCTCGACTATGTACTTACTGTCGTAATATTTATCATCTGGCAGTATCTCTCACTCACATTTTTAAATAAAATATAAATAATTTCTGCCTTACCACGAATTCAATGAATAAACACAGGAACGATGACCATGGCACAGATTCAGCTTTGCTGCTGGCTTGACTCTGAATTTGTTTAAGTATTTACTTTAGTTTTAGTTAAAATTCATACTTCAGTACATCGTCCTGGCTGAGGGACAGTATTTCTGCAAATGGCGACGAGCCTTCTAAGTGTTCATTAATATTAAATGTGTTGGCCAATGAGATCGGACGACCTCCAATTTTGATTTGAATTTGAAAAATAAAGCCAAAATTACAGCCCAATTTCGGGGTACCTCTGTCTGTCGGTTCGTCCCGATCTTGGCGTTAGTTAAAAATAGACTTGCTTTTTGGCCTAATACATTTGCCTCTCACTCCTAAAGTTCCCCACTTTGGACTTTGACCCTCCCTCTTCTGCTTCTTGTCAACAACGCGTGCAAAAAATTGTCACCGATAGTGAATGCAAAAACGAGGGTCTGTCCGACTGTCTGTACGAACCAATATAGTATTATGACCATATCTTTAGTATTATCTGGAGGAATTTGTATTTTAAAACATATTATTACTCAGGAGAAGATATTCTATTAAACCAACCAAGTTTTATGGCCATATGCATTGTAATAATGAATTCCATATATTTTCCATATTATTTGGCAATTTCTACTTTTATATAAATACGCCATTTTGTCCCCTTTCCCCCGTTGTTCAAACCGAAACCACAAGTCGTTACGTCAGAAATTGTACTATTTGGCAGGCCATGCGCTGTCTGTGTGTTTATATATTTCCCACGATGTGATTATATTAAGCGGCATGCATGCGGCGTTTTTGTATTTTTATTCAAGCCTGCCTAACAATACTACGCGCGTTTGCTTACAAATTTGTGTTGTTTCAACCAACACGTGTTAAAAGTATCACTTTTCTGTCGCTCCTCTCTCCCTCCCTCCAGATGAAAACCGGATTGATCGTGTCCCCATGCTCTAAATAGTTTCAAGGAAGTTAGGGAAAGATAGTATTATTTATTCGTCGTTACTGTATAACAATACCCGATGCGTTTGCAGGCGGGGCGAAGACGAAACCTCACTACTCCACTTATATTTATTTCTACATTATTTTAACTATACAAATACTACAAATGGGATCGGTTTATCAATGTATATCATCACACTACCCCTGAAGGAAAACGAAAGAGAGGCCGACCAAAAACAACCTGGTGGAGGACTGTGGAGGCTGAGATGCAAAGAATGAATCAGAGTTGGGGCACTGTACGAAGGATGGCCACCGACCGAGCAAAGTGAAATCAATTTGTTGTTGCCCTACAAGACGCCACTAGGCGTGATGGCCACATAATGTAGTACACACTTTAAAAATGTGAGGCGGAAATTTCAAAAATTGCGTTACGTAATTTATGAACGACCCCCCAGGGCTGATATGAATGTTAAAATTGTTTATTTATTTATTTTATTATTATTATTTATTTATTTTTTTGTTTTGTTTGTGGGTGAAAAATTAGAAATCATTTAGCTGGGTAGAACAAGGATTAGGTCCTGTCTCGTGTTGGGAGGGAATGCGACACGTGAAAGGAAAGATATATGTAAGATCCAAACGATATTCCTTTTAAAATAATGTGTATGGGGTTAAGAGATTTGTGACGAAATATGACAAAGGAGGGGGAGGGGGTTAATAAAAAATAAAAATATTTTAAACACAGGCTTTTAATGCACTAAAAAGCAACAAATAATTTTTTCAAGGAGTTTAAAGCTTGCAGTCAGAAAATGTAACATCAAATTGACAAAAAGCGTGGAGCGCTTAAGCGCTTATCCAATATTTTATCCATAAGTGTGTAATGAAGTATAAAGCAGAAGTTAATTTCATGTAGAATCAGCGCCCCAGGCTTTTTGTCAATTTGATGTTTGCAAGGTTTGAAGGTGACAAGAGAGTGACATACGTTGCAAGTTAAAGAAAAGCCTGTAAAAATGGCCAACGTTGCATGACATCATATGTGGACGACGTCTAAGGACTAGAAAAATGCGCATGTTTTATCTGGCTCTGGATGTTCTCTTTACCACTGTGAACAAACAAAAAAATTAATAAATAAACTTCCTGATCATTGCTCTATTCTGTGCATATGTTATCTTGCCCTAAGCTACTTGTTGTTTCTTCGTTCTTTGATATATCAAACTACCCTCTCATATCCATATATCTTTCAGTGAACAAGATTCATTGTACCGTATTTTCTTTGTTAAATTTGTATCCAGATTTTATCAGTGCTTCTGGCTGGCTGTTTTTTTTTTTTTTTTCTTTTTTCTTTTTTTTTTTCTTTGTAGAAGTTACGACTGATTTGAAATTTGTGACGATCACTGTCCGGAATTTTACGTTACCCCTGTTTTCCCTAACGGTTATTTCAGTTGTTTTCAATTCTTCTGCCCCAGCTTTCAAGTGCTGAAATATGTGCAACACTCTACACTGGCCGTCGCCCCCAAAGATTTAGCCTCATGGGAAATAAGTAAACTGTCTGCTGTGAAAACGAAATAAAAGCAGTGAAATATAAAGTGTATGGCTGTAATAAGATGGGGTATACAGCTTTATTAAAAAAAATATGGCTTTCTTTTGTTTATAGAGCCGTACTTCTGCAATAAAGAAATGCAGAAAGAATGAGCGTGGGAAAATAACCTCAGTGAGTAGGAAAGCTAAAGTGGAAGAAGAAGAAGAAGAAGAAGTTCTCCAGTTGTATTTGTGTATTCATCTACTCTTGAGAATGTTTCCTGTTATTGATAAAAGCCCCCATGAATATTTTATATAATGTCAAGCTGTCATAAATGTCAGCAAATGCAGCTCGCAGTGTTAACAATAAAGGAGTTATTGAGGAAAAAAAAAAGTTTGTGATCGCAGAAATGCTATTAACCTATGAATGAACATTCTTCATTACTCCTAATAGATGTTGATTCGTTAAATCTCTAACACTGTGTATGTGCGTGCTCGCATGTATTCCATATCCATGAGGAAACAAATAAAGTTCCTGAAGGTACGTGGTCATCGTGAGATGAAGGTCAGATGTTAATATCAAACTTCTTTTCATGATTAAATTCTTACTTTTAATTACACAGGCTCTTTTGGATACAATTATCGTTTTATCTTCCAAATGAGTTGCTTTGTTTGACAAAACTATTTCTTATATTAGATCACCTTGTTGTGATTAAACTACTTTGTGAGATACATGTTTTCTATGAATTGTTTCTTGTGTTAAAACTACTTTTTTGTTATAGAACTAATTCAAGAAAGAAGACATACAAAATAAAAAAAGGTATATTTATTGTTTTATTGTGTCGTATCACTCTTATAGTGAATCTTTTTGTTTTTTATAATGAGATCTTGCGGTTGTTAAAATAAAGACCTCTTTGCAGCCTAGGGGTCTATTTAAATTGGGGTCACTATTTGCAGATATAATTTTAAAAAATAACACATTAATATTGAGATCCGGGAGAATCTACTTCTTTTGTTTTTCTATTTAAAATGTTAATCTCACCTTGTTATTTTGTATATGCAAACCCACCTAGATTTTAACGAACTTTATGAGAACTCTACACATATTTACAGCTTTGCCAGCGTACGACTTTCAAAAAAATGTTTGTATGTATGGTACAACTGTTAAAGATTAGTGAAATATAGGAAATTAAGTGAAGAAAAGGTTTTCACAATAACACGAAAACAACAGTTATCGAACCTTCATGTATATGAGTTTTAAACAGAAATAAATTAATTAACTACAACGCAAACCTCATTCACTCATTACCCTGAAGTTCCCAGTGGAACATAGTCCTTCAACAAAGTCACGCAAACCTTCCTGTCAAGTGCCACCCGTTCAATGCCTTTCTTTGTCGTTGTCATCTCTTTCATATCTATCTCTAGTTCCCTTCTCCACGCGTTTTGGGTCTTCCTCTGTACCTCATGCCCCGGGTAGACGATATAGGAAAACGACCAGTTTTTTTTTACAAGCAGATAATGTTTTACTGTCAAATGTTCAGCTGTTAAGAGCTGGCACGATCATTGAAGACTTCAGGCTTTCCCGATAGAGGACTCATTCAATTTTCGTTGCGCAGGCTTTATACAAGAAGTAAATGCGTTGTGAAGGGTGACGTCAGAGTGAAAGTGTGACGTCAGTTAGAGACTGGGAATTATTCGGGATTGTGGAAGGACAAGGTGTCCATTTTGATGTGTTCTTCATTCGTGTTATCCAAGATTTGTGTAATATCGAGGCAGGTTAGCCTCTCAGGTATCCTTATGGGTAAATAGATAAATCACCGGAAGTGATATTATATCTGCAGTTACATTAGACAGGTCCCAACAATTGAAATACGAGCAGTATAAATGCTATGGGTCATGACAGAAGATACCGGACGTGTGATGTCAGAAAGTGAAGCCTAAAATGATCTGTACGCAGTTCTTTCTGTTGCATTTTATTATGTGAAATAAACTTTGGATCGTCCTGGCCTGGTTTATTCCTTCTGTCCATGTTGTGTGAATCCCTAAGTCCATCCTGATAGAAGTATCCAACATGAACTTTCAGAGTTACACAACATCAGCTTTATTTTAATTTTGTTCTTTTCAAATTTAATTGTCTTCATTTGTTTTTTTAATTTCGTCGCTTTCCTCAAGGCGGCTCTCCGTTCGGCCGCACCGTTCGCACAGCCCAAGACCTGGCCATGCAAGTAGCCCCCCTCCCCCAACCCCCCTCGCTCCTTTCCATGTATGACAGTCTGTAACTTCTTCAATCAATCAATACCCTTCAGCTCCGCAAGGAGCATAGGCCTTCAACGAACACCTGTCAAGTCCTCCCGTCACGTGCCATCAGCTCAAGTTCTCTTCATGTCTTCCTCATAACCTCCACCTCTGTTTCCAGTTCTGCTCTCCATGTGTCTTCCAGTCTACTTCCGCCTCTCTTTCCCTGGGGATCCTAGAACAAGGACTGCCTTGTAACGCTATCAACAGGTTTCCTCAATGTGTGTCTTATCCATCGTCAGCGTCTTCTTCTCAACTCCTGTTCCACCGGCACTTGTCTGACTCTTGTCGTCAGTTCCACACATGTGACCCTATCATACTATTTCAATCCTTCTATTATACACAGCTCCCGTTTATGAAAGTCTGTAGCTTTTTGGTTGTTGTTTTTGTTGTTCTCCATGTTTCAGAGCCATACAATAGTACTGACTTGACATTTGAGTTGAAGATTCTTATTTTCGTGCTGGACTTGATTTCTATTGTTCTCCACATGTTTTCCAATGCAATGAAAGCTCCTCTTGCTTTTTGTATTCTTATTTTGATATCATTGTCTGTCCCTCCAACGATGTCTATATTAGTGGTGTTTCTTTAAGTTCAACCTTGTTATCATTTCTTGCATTTATTCTCGTAAGCTAAGTCTTTTCCCTGTGTATTTTCAGACCCACTTGTTGTGACCTCTCATCTAGTATTTTCAATTTGTCTTGCATCTGCTTATGGTTATGGGACAGAAAAGCCAAGTCATCTGCAAAATCCAGATCATCAAGCTGTTTAGTCAGATTCCACTGGATTCCATTTCTGTTATGTGATGTCAATTTTTTTATAACCCAATCTATTTGCTAGTAATAAAAGAAATGGAGACAAGAGGCATCCCTGTTTCACTCCCGTTCTAATCCTGAACGGTTCTGTAAGTTGTCCTTCATGAAGAACTCTGCATGTCATGTCTTCAAAGGTCTTCTTTATTAAGTTAATGATCTTCATGGGAACTCCATAATGCCACATCAATTTCCAAAGTGATTCTCTTTCTACACTGTCAAATATGTCTTTTCATAGTCCACGAATCCGATGTTTAGCGATGAATTCCATTCTTCTTCTTCTTCGTTCACCCTCAGATGTCAACTTGAATAAGTTCAAAGAAATCAGTGGTCAGCCTGAGGCCGTTGACATCTCCGTAGATTTTCTCCAGGAATGGTCCTGGTGAAGGCCATATGCGTTTTCTCTGTTCCTCATATGTTGGGCACCTTTGAAGCAGAAGTTGGGCAGTCATTTTATCGGTGCCATAGGCACACTCATCAGTAGGAATTCCATTCCAGACTTTGTTCAACTATTATTCTCAATGTAGCTATCTGGTCTGTACAGGATCTGTTTTGTCGGAAACCTGCTTGTTCATCTCTCAGTTGCTTGTCTATAGACTCTTTTAATCTCTTGAAGGATGATTCTGTTTAATACTTTTCCTGCACTGATAGAAACATTTTCTTCTATAAATTCTGCACTCTTGCAAATTTCCCTTCTTAGGCAACTTGACGAGATAACCTTCCTTTCATTCTGCTGATATTTCCTCTCTCTCCCGGACTTTGCCAAGTAGTTTGTATTGTATAATATCTCTGTAAAGGTATCAATATCTGTTTTGATGGCCTCTACTGGAATGCCATCTGGACCAGTTGCTTTTCCATCTTTCAGAAGCTTTATGGCCTTCTTTATTTCTTCTCTCCTTGGTCGTTCACAGCTGATTTGAAGCTTCTCTTCTGCTGGCTAGATGTCTGGGGGATTAGTTGGAGTTGATTACTAAGCAATTTTCCATTCTTATCTTTGATGAGGCCATTTGCTTGCTTATATTTCCCTGTTAGCTTCTTAATGTTGTTGTACAGGTCCCTCATATTTCCTTCGGCTGCAGCCTCCTCTGTTTCCCTTGCCAACTCTTCAATATACTTCCTCTTGTCTCTTTTGATGTTTCTTCTTCCTTCTTTGTTTGCTTCTTTGTACACTTCTATGACGCTTGGCTAAGAAAGTTCTGGCACTCGTCTGGTTAAGACAGCCCCTAATCTAGTGTTGACTTTTATTCCCTCCCATTTCTCTCTATTTTATCTCCTGTCAGATGTATTTTGGGAAGTTGGCCTGTCACTGTTAGTCGGGCAGGTTAACTTCCCTCCCTCTTGCGCGGGTAGGAGGGAGGTATCCTTTTATCTTTCCATGGTTCTTTACAGCTGGTCAGGACCTCTTTTAGGTCGTCCCCTTACTCGTTTTGCGGGTCGGCGACTAAAGGTCTGGGGGACCTTTGACAGCAAGCAAGGCACTTCTGTCCGCTTCTGGTCGTGTTCGGCATAATCTCCCTGAGTCTTTGATTCAGAGTGAAGTCAGAGAAACCTAGGAGCAAAAGAGCGTCTGCACTGTTATGCAATCTCTCTTGTAGTTTGCGACGCCGGGAGAAATTCTACCGGAATTATTATGTCTTTTACTTCGGGTTCTGTCCAGCTGCAAACCCACGCTGGGTACGTCGCATGGAGATTTATGATCAATAAATTTTCTATATTCTTTTCTTTTCTACCCGTGTCCTCTACTTTATTATCGCTCTTTTATCCTTTTTCCTGGGGTTTTTTCGCATTCGTTCGTTTGCGACAAAATATTATTTTCCCATTCTGACTTTGCCGTTTCTTTTCTCATACTGGTAACGCATCGTATTGCATAATCGTGTCAGTCCCTGGACGGGACGAAATACTGTGAAATTCGTCTCGATAGACATGGGATGGCAGACATAGAGTCTAGCATTTCAATCTGACACGAGTTTTCTGCGGCTAAGTTTCTCGGCGAGGTGTGGAAACTGCCATCCGCATCGCTCAGAAATGAGACAGTTCGTCGTAGAAGGTGTGAAGACGCACGTTTGGCAGTTATGGGCAACGTCTAAGTTAATGGGAAGTGTTAAGAGAGGAGAGGGGAGACGGGGGTTTGCGAAATAACGTGGGATCCTTTGTCTTTTTAAGATATATCTACCCGATAGAGTTTTAGACTAGTCATTCATACTCCTAGTTGCAGTAGAAGTAGTCGCTTCGTTCTAGATACTTATATTTATAAGTGAAACTCTGAGTTTCGTTGTGATACCCGTAGTTCTATTTGGTGGTAACTTTATAATATCTAATATGTTGAGTGATTAAGTGTTAACTTGCCTATTATATTTCACCAGTTTGATTTTTGTGCAGAGAAATTAATTTATAAGTCTGTTACATTCTCTAGTGACGTGTTTCAGTGGAAAGCAGAATAAATGAGAATTTCTAGCTTAAACTCGTGCAGCTATAAATAAATTTAATTTAACTGCTAAATACTCAATCGAGAATATTTTTTAAAACTAACTTAAAACTGCACTGATTCATCATTGAGTATTGACGAAATATGTATGTATTTCTAATTCATGATGATTGATTTTATGAAGTATACCTTATTTCACGGGAGTTTTAAACGATAAGTCAAGCTCTCCGCTTGCAGTTTATAATGTAAGTTATAACCGAGTACATAGTATGTATAAGTATTTTATATGTTGTTTTTATTTATTCAGTGAAAACATGGGTGGCCCAACTTTACCGTTTTGTACGGAGAAATATCTGTGAAGAACTAAAACATTTTTCTTAAAGACTTGGGTGTATAAAGTAAAACCTGTCTAGATTGCATTGGCATCCAGAACGACAGAGTACCCATTACATAAACTTTTTTAAGATTTAATGAAGTAACGGGCCCCTCGAACCTGATTTAATTCTTCCAGAGAAAAACCTCAAGTACATTTCAGCCTTTGTGGCAAGCAAAATATTAATATCAGTAACATTCCGACGAAGTTTTGACTAGGGGTGGTGTGACCAAATCAAGTCCTATACTGAGAGAAGGCACCGACCTGACATTCCTCATTACTAGAAACCTAAGCTATTGACACTGTGCGCGCTGTTAACGTTCGTGCCTGGACAATTTTAATGTGACTTACACAGATATCCATAAATAAGAATAACCAAGAAAACGTTCCATGAAGCAGTGAATTCAACCCGTCTTTTTGGAACTGGGGTTCTCTTGGCCAAGACTACCATTGGAGAGTCTATATGTGCATGTCCTAAAAATTGTGTTTCCAGAAGTTGCTACCAAAGCTGTAAGTATGAATGAAAGCACGTGATCACGGCTGACTGAATAGAGTGATTGCAGGACTGAGTGATTCCTTTATTGTTGTATTTTGGCACCCATTTTGCTGTCTTAAATTTATTTATGCAAGTTTGTTTTGTTGCTAACAATATTTTGCCTTAGGATAGATCAGAGTATCCAAGTCTGTTCATACCTTTAAAGGGAAATCTTAGACTAAATCATATGTATCCGTGACTCTTTGGGGGCTATCACTTTTCTTCTAACAGGACTTTGGGTTATACATCGAGGGAAAAGATCATACCAACGGGTCTATCATTCTTGTAGCAATTCATTGACTTTATGACTATTTGTATATGTTTGATGTAATTTTATATGTTGTGATGGAAGTTTATTTTGATAATTAAACTTCACAATTAAACTTAATCAGTGTGGCGGTCAGTTCGTTCCCAAATATCTATATTTTTATTGTCATAGGTTCACGTGTTGTACGTCTATTGTCGTCACTTATGTGTGTGGGTATGTGAGGACATATATATTAATATATATTATATTAGATTTGTCTGACTAATCTAACTCTGTTGTAGATGATAGGCTGACTGAGAGAAGTTTCTCGAGTGTCAGAGACAGAATCTACTATATTTCCTCCACCTCACTCGTGAAATCTATTTCTATTTTTTTTTTCACCTCCCACTGAGCTATCGATTATCTCTATGTCTATTCAGAAGGGACCAAACTAAGTCTTAATCACCTATCACAAATCTACGACAAATGTGGTCTCGTCCGTAGGATTTTTTTTGAACTTAGAATACGTAGACGAGCACGACAAATAGCAGCTTGTCTGTAGGATTTCTTTCTTTATTCTGAAATAGAGTAAAAGTATGATTGTCTCGTGGTATTGTGTATCTTTAAAAATAACTATTCCCCTAGACCAACGATCTGTTTATGGGCGTGCTGACCACACAACTAATAATTGGTTTTTTTCCACAGCATTACTGAGCATTATACATTTGAGTTACAGGTTGATTTTGTCGGAATATATGTTAATTATTGATTTTGTAATACTAAACGCTGTTAAAGTTATTGATTGTCTAACAATCACAGGGTTCTGAAGAAGTAGGTGTTTGAGCTAAGCTAAGGAGTGCGTTCAGACAATTACGTCCTGTTAATTGCCTCCCTTACCCTAACTGACTTCAGGGGTGAACTTGTAGTGGACTTAAAATTAAGGGATTTTTTTTCTCCTTAAATTTTTTGTAGTAATTATTTTATTTCCACTGTAGCAACTTATTTTTCAGGGAGTAATCTTAACTACCATTTATTTGGCGTATTCGTCTGCATTAGGTGCTTTATTGCCGATTAATAGCAGCGATAGTTAGACACTATATATTATAGGAGGAGGTATCCCAGGTTAAAATATATCATCTTTTGTTTTGGTATTTTCTCGTAAGTGGTAAGAAACAGAGTATCCTTTTTCTTCTTTTCTTCCTTGAGTAGTCTCAGTCACTGATTTAGTATGGCCGAGAGGGCAAAGCTTAGACAGATCCTCAGGGACGAGGCAAGAGAAGAAGGTTTGAACGGAGAGGAAGCGAAAGCTTTTGTCAGGGACGAACTTGACATATGATGCGGAGAGGAAAGCAGCTGAAGCTAAAGAGCAGAAGAAGATGGATGAGGAAATGGAAATCTGCAGGGCAAACGAAAGAGAGAAGGAGAGACAGCATGAGGAAAGAGAGAAGGAGAGACAGCAGGAGGAAAGAGAGAAGGAGAGACAGCGGGAGGAAAGAGAGAAGGAGAGACAGCATGAGGAAAGAGAAAATGAGCAACGACGACAGCATGAGCTGGCGCTCAAAGCTCTAGACGTCTAAAGCCGTGGTGCTGCCTCTACCTCCAGCAATGAAGAGTCTTCTCCTCATTCTTCCTTAACTGATCCTTCTAACACTCAATCTCTTCAACTCAACGCTATGTCTTTTACTCTAGAATCTTTCCCTTGTCCTAATGAGAAGATTGACACATGGTTAGAAAAATTTGAGAAAATTGAAACTCTGTACGGTTTAGAGAGGTCGCGTTGGAATATGAAGCTTTCTCAGGCTTTGAAAAGCAGTGCGTATGATGTTTACGCCAAACTGGAAAGCAGCCAACAAGACAATTACGACGTGTTGAAGAAAGCTTTACTTGAGCGCTTTGAAATGAATGCGCGGAAGTTTTTGCAACTGTTTCGCAACAGCAGGAAGGAGAGCTCTGAAACTTTTCAGCAGTTCTCGTCTCGTTTGAAGGAATACTTGACAGAGTGCCTTGAGCTCTCGCAGCTCCCCTCTGCCTATGAAGGTCTTGAGGAATTTGCTATAACCGAACAAATAAAGAACACTTTGTCTGCGGACACCCGAAGATTTCTAGCTGAGCAGGGTGCAGAAAAGCTTGAAGACATCTGAAAAGTCTGAGCGTTATCAAAATGCGCTGGCCGAACTGCCGGCCACAGAACGTAAACCGACAGAAGAGCATTTTCGAAAGAATAATCTAGACCAATCTTCTCATGCTTCTAATCAGAATAACCACAGAAAAACTGGACCTCAAAACCCCCTTCTTGAAAAATCCAAGTTCTACAAAAACAAGTACCCCAACCACAATAAACAGTCTGATCAACCCGACCGCCCTTCATGGCAGCGCATCCAGAAAGGACAAGGTGGCAAAGAAAGAACTCCTGAGCACGGGACTAATGATCAGAGTGAGCATACTGGGCCTAAACGCATCGGATGCTTGCTAACAGTCTTGCAAGGCGGAATTATTGACAGTGATTCCCAACCTGAGAGAGAGAGACCCTCAACGCGAGGTACTGTTTTTTTGAACAGTTCTCAAACTTTTTGTTTATTTGACACGGGGCTTTCTTATGATTGCATTGTTGCCAGACACCTGGTTAAACCCGGTCAAGAGACAGGAGAGATCGTTGAACTTTATGGAGTCTCTAAGAGTGATGCACCTACAGCGCTTCCCATCGCATTGGTGGAGATACACTCTGACTTTGTCAGAGGTATGATCAAAGCGGCTGTTATGGATGACCCCATCTACCCAGTCATACTTGGCGGTAGATACGTGTTTATTGGGAAACCGGAAGAGCCGATTGTGGCCGCAGTAACTACAAGAGGGCAAACCAAGAAGGAACGGGAACCTGCGAAATATTTGTTACCTATGAAACTTAAAGAAGCGCAACAAAAGGACCCTACTTTGGCACCCTGCTTTAGGAAACTGCCCATGGCTAAGGAACCCAGACAGCACGGGGCCATTTTTTCTAAGGATGGCGTACTTTATCGCAGAACGGGCAAGCCTGACCAAGGTTACAACCAGCTCCTAGTACCGAAACAGTACAGAAGCCAAATCCTAGAAATGGGCACTCTCTTCCCTTCAACGGACATATGGGACAGAACGCCACAAACCAACGGATAACTACTCATTATTGGTGGCCAGGAGTAAATACTGATATTATCAAGTATGTCAAATCCTGTGCCCAGTGCCAAGGTGTACCACCCAAGCAACGGACACCCCCAGTCCACATGGGTGAAATGCCAATAATGGGAACACCATTTGAACGGGTAGGGATCGACATTTTAGGATCCCTAGAAGGACTAAAAGAAGGAACAGGTTTATCCTGACCTTAGTCGATACATGCACTTTATGGGCAGAAGCTATCCCGCTAACATGCACAGATGCCAAGCATGTCGCAGAAGCCCTCGTGCAGATTTTTACTCGGTTGGGATTCCCTCAACAAGTGTTGACGGATAACGGATCTCCATACCAAAACCTGTTGATGGATGGGATCGTTAAGATCTTGAGGGACCAGCACATCTACACAAAGCCTTACACTCTGGCCAGAAGTGGGTTAGTAGAACGTGTTAACGGAAACCTCAACATGATGTTAAGTAAACTGGCACAAGTGAAACCTGACGAGTCGGATCTTTCTATCCCTGCAGTCTATTTGGCTACAGAGAAACGCCACATTCGTCCACAGGATTTCCGCCAGCCACGCTGTTATTCGACAGACCCATTAAGGGCCCGCTTGAAGCCTTACTCAGGTTGCTGACAGACCAGAAGGCGGATGAGACAGTTGTCTCAGCTAGTAAATATGTGTCGGATTTAAAGGAAAGGTTGAAACTAGAATGGGACCTAGCAACGACCAACTATAAGAGAACACGCACAAAGCACGCTGACCGAAACAGGAAAGTCGCGAAAGAGAGAGAACTGGAAGCAGGAGAGACAGTTTTGGTGTTACTCACCACCGGGAACAACAAACTGAGAATCGGATGGCAAGGGTCATTTACCGTTCTTAAAAAGATTTCCAAGGCTAACTACCAGATCTCTATAAAAGGAAAGGAGAAGGTCTACCATTTAAATCTGTAAAAGAGATACTTGGAAAGACCGGTGCCGTCCTCCGAACATCTCCTGACGATCGCCAAAATTGACGAAGATGACGATAGTGGCAGGGAAATTCCACTGCAATCACACGGAATCTTTCATAAATGTCAAAAGCGGCGACACTCTTTCATGCGCGCACGGAAGACATTCCAGAGAAGGAAGAATGGTGGAGGGGACTTGAGTAGGAATTGGAGAGAGACGGAGGGGGGAGATGAGAGGGAAGAGGACAGACACCCTGAAGCTATGGATATAGGAAATTTATTTCCATAACGTAGACATGGAGTGCTTCCATATCTTAAAGGAGGGACGTTCTGTCGCATAGAGATTTATGATCAATAAATTTTCTATATTATTTTCTTTTCTACCCGTATCCTCTACTTTATTATCGCTCTTTTATCCTTTTTCCTGGGGTTTTTTCGCATTCGTTCGTTTGCGACAAAATATTATTTTCCCATTCTGACTTTGCCGTTTCTTTTCTCATACTGGTAACGCATCGTATTGCATAATCGTGTCAGTCCCTGGACGGGACGAAATACTGTGAAATCCGTCTCGATAGACATGGGATGGCAGACATAGAGTCTAGCATTTCCATCTGACACGAGTTTTCTGCGGCTAAGTTTCTCGGCGAGGTGTGGAAACTGCCATCCGCATCGCTCAGAAATGAGACAGGTCGTCGTAGAAGGTGTGAAGACGCACGTTTGGCAGTTATGGGCAACGTCTAAGTTAATGGGAAGTGTTAAGAGAGGAGAGGGGAGACGGGGGTTTGCAAAATAACGTGGGATCATTTGTCTGTTTAAGATATATCTACCCGAGAGAGTTTTAGACTAGTCATTCATACTCCTAGTTGCAATAGACGTGGTCGTTTCGTTCTAGATACTTATATTTATAAGTGAAACTTTGAGTTTCGTTGTGATACCCGTAGTTCTGTATGGAGGTAACTTTATAATATCTAATAGGTTGAGTGATCAAGTGTTAAATCGCCTATTATATTTCACCAGTTAGATTTTTGTGCAGAGAAATTAATTTATAAGTCTGATACATTCTCTAGTGACGTGTTTCAGTGGAAAGCAGAATAAATGATAATTTCTAGCTTAAACTCATGCAGCTATAAATAAATTTAATTTAACTGCTAAATACTCAGTCGAGAATATTTTTTAAAACTAACTTAAAACTGCACTTATTCATCATTGAGTATTGACGAAATACGTATGTACTTCTAATTCATGATGATTGATTTTATGAATTATACCTTATTTCACGGGAGTTTTAAACGATAAGTCAAGCTCTCCGCATGCAGTTTATAATGTAAGTTATAACCGAGTACATAGTATGTATAAGTATTTTATATGTTGTTTTTTCTTTATTCAGTGAAAACTGGGGTGGCCCAACTTTACCAGCGTTTTGTACGGAGAAATATCTGTGAAGAACTAAAACATTTTTCTTAAAGACTTGGGTGTATAAAGTAAAACCTGTCTAGATTGCATTGGCATCCAGAACGACAGAGTACCCATTACATAAACTTTTTAAAGATTTAATGAAGTAATGGGCCCCTCGAGCCAGATTTAATTCTTCTAGAGAAAAACCTCAAGTACATTTTAGCCCTTGTGGCAAGCAAAATATTAATATCAGTAACATTCCGACGAAGTTTTGACTAGGGTTGGTGTGACCAAATCAAGTCCTATACTGAGAGAAGGCACCGACCTGACATTCCTCATTACTAGAAACCTAAGCTGTTGACACTGTGCGCGCTGTTAACGTTCGTGCCTGGACAATTTTAATGTGACTTACAAAGATATCCATAAATAAGAATAACCAAGAAAACGTTCCCTGAAGCAGTGAATTTAATTCGTCTTTCTGGAACTGGGGTTCTCTTGGCCAAGACTACCATTGGAGAGTCTATATGTGCATGTCCTAAAATTGTGTTTCTAGAAGTTGCTATCAAAGCTGTAAGTACGAATGAAAGCACGTGATCACGGCTGACTGAATAGAGTGATGCAGGACTGAGTTATTCCTTTATTGTTGTATTTTGGCACCCATTTTGCTGTCTTAAATTTATTTATGCAAGTTTGTTTTGTTGCTAACAATATTTTGCCTTAGGATAGATCAGAGTATCCAAGTCTGTTCATACCTTTAAAGGGAAATCTTAGACTAAATCATATGTATCCGGGACTCTTTGGGGCTATCACTTTTCTTCTAACAGGACTGTGGGCTATACATCGAGGGAAAAGATCATACCAACGGGTCTATCATTCTTGTAGCAATTCATTGACTTTATGACTATTTGTATATGTTTGATGTAATTTTATATGTTGTGATGGAAGTTTTTTTTGATAATTAAACTTCACAATTAAACTTAATCAGTGTGGCGGTCAGTTCGTTCCCAAATATCTATATTTTCATTGTCATAGGTTCACGTGTTGTACGTCTATTGTCGTCACTTATGTGTGTGGGTATGTGAGGACATATATATTAATATATATTATATTAGATTTGTCTGACTAATCTAACTCTGTTGTAGATGATAGGCTGACTGAAAGAAGCTTCTCGGGTGTCAGAGACAGAATCTACTATATTTCCTCCACCTCACTCGTGAAATCTATTTCTATTTTTTTTTCACCTCCCACTGAGCTATCGATTATCTCTATGTCTATTCAGAAGGGACCAAACTAAGTCTTAATCACCTATCACAAATCTACGACAGGGACACACCTGCAGGCGCGATTTTAGTATAAAATGAGTCCCCTTCTATTTCTCAATGCTTTTTGTCTCTGGAACTTCTGGTCATGTAGAAGAGGTCGCTGTCTCATTGCAAGTTTGCCTGCTACTAATTATGGTGTAGGAAATTCTTCACAATATCATGCGAAAAACCTCAATCAGACAGATCAGAGGGATAATTGGGCCACCAGCCTGTATTACCTTCCACAAGGGCATTAGTAGTCGTTAAGCCCTTACGTGTTCGTCAACCACCTCTTACCAGCTCCCAACTACGGGTAGATCTGATGGTTCCCTGTTTTTTTTTAGTTATACATCATAACATATAGTACATGGAGCGCCCATCTTCTAACTGTATCCACATAAGAAAGCTACGCATCATTGCAAGTGCAATTACCCTCTTAATAGGTGTCATATTTGACACTGTCTCTCTATCACACGCAGTGGCATGCTGACGGGCCTGCGTCATTTGGATATATTCGGGCGCATTGCCTAACTAACCTGAATTCAATCTCGCACAACCCTTTGGATCCTGGATTTCATTGTACCTGTTTTACCAGTAGGATACTATCCCTGCTGACCTCTGCATTTCGCGGATTTACAATTGCTTCCACCTATCATCGGCGGAATAGAGGACGGGAAAGAGTAAACATCCGTCCAACTACGAAACGACGTGATCTTAAACCAAGTGGAAATAAACACAGGGACTCTGAAAGAAGGAGAGAGGAGGTGAATTAGATAAGCGGGGTATTACTCTACATTTGTATGTAGGGGAGCCTTGTTGCTGACCAGAAATAGTTAACGGTGTTTGTGTGTCTTTTTAAGTTTAGATACTTCTGTGGAATGGGCATTTCATAAAGGGTTTGCCAGATATTGGTTGTTTTGATTTGTAAACCAAAGATTGAGCCAAGTTTTTATTGGTAGTAGTGTAATTGTGGTTTTTTTCCCTCTCTTATTGGATTCTCGACCTCGGTCAGAGATAACTTGTGTTTTTGTGTTTTATATATACTGCCATACTATTTAATAAATAGATAAATATTAGCGGATCAGAATTCTCTTCCTACTTCTACCTGTAATTTGTTGAATGTTGATGTATACGTAGTTCTTACTCATCATATAACGCCACAATATAAGAGAGGCGAGGTGTAGCATAACATTGAAACATTGTCATTGAGTGGCAGCAGGTGATATATATCATCATAACTTTACTCCTGACAGCTACATTTCCCTCCATTCACATTCTACACTCAATTCACATCTACTTTTTCAGTCTTCACTCAGACTTTTGTCTGGTCGTGGACAGACTCTATTCACCACTCGTGACAACTTCATGAGCCTTTGCTTTGGAGTTTCTGGTTTTGCTTCTGTTTAAATCTGCTTTCTTGTTCTCCCTGTCTTCTATCTTGCTAATGATTTCTGTTGTTATCCATGCTGATGTTCTCTTTTTCTCAGTACATGTCTCGTTCCATATATTTTTTACTTGTTGCCAGTGGTCTTCCGTATCTGCTTCATCTTCCAGCTGTTGGAGTACTTGGTATTTGTGTAATACTGTGATTGAAAATCTTTCTCTTATTTCTTGATATCTTAGATATTCCACATTATACTGTTGTCTATAGCTGTATACTGTTGTAAATTTCTTGAGTTTTAATTTTGTTTTAGCTTACAGAAGATCGTGATAAGATACCACATCTGCTCCTCTATATGCTTTTACAGCATGCAATGATGACCTAAACTTCTTATTTATGCATATGTGATCAATCTGATTCTCAGTTCTGTGGCCTAATGATATCCATGTTGCTTTATGTATTATTTTACGTGGAAATATGCTTCCTCCTATAGCTAGTGGATTTGAAGCATAGAAGTTAGTTAATAGTTCCTCATTCTCATCCATCGTACCTAATCCATGCTTTCCCATGATTTTTTTTCAAAGTTGGTGTTGTCTGTTCCTATTTTGACGTTTAGGTCCCCCATCAAAATTGGGATGTCCTTTATTTTCTTTTTTATCCAAGACATTTTGAAGTCTGGTGTAAAATTCTTCTTTCTCAGATTGTTCTTTATCATTTGTTGATGCATAACACTGGATGATATTTATATTTATTTTATTTTTGACTGTTTAAACATTGCTGTTATAATTCGGGGTCCCATTGCTTCCCATTCTATAAGTGCCCTCTGTACTTCCCTAGACAGCATTATAGCCACCCCTTTAATCTGGGGGGCACTTTCCTCCTCATGTCCTGAGGACAACACCATTTCTCATGTGATCAGTTTCTTCCTCTCTATGCCCTTCCACCGTAACAATCCTGCAATTTCCCATTTCTGCTGCTACCTGTGCAGTTTTCCCTTGTTCATGTAGTGTACGAACATTCCAGGTGCCAATACTGGAGATTTTCCTAGACGAAAAAAGGTTAGTCGGCAACCCAGACTCCTTTTGGCTTTCTGGGTTGCTTCATGCGCCTCCTTTCCAGAGGACCTTCTTCTGTCTTGGGTGGCTGAGTTGATTTATATTCCGTATTTGACTTGTCCACAGTTTGCTGAAGTTTTGTGGTAAAACGTTTTTTACAGGATGGGGCAACCAGCCCCATGCCCAACCCTCCTTAGTCGCTTTTTACGACATGCAGGGTAGGGTACAGTGTTACCATTCTTTGCTCCCCTTTTCTAGCCCCGGTAAAACACGGGTGCTGTAACTTCTTGGTTGTCGTTTGTGTTGTTTCCATGTTTCAGAGGACCCTGTTGACATTTGTGTGGATGATTCTTATATTTGTGTTGCACTTAATTTATCTGTGTCCCCTTGCGTTTCCCAATGCATTGAAAGCCCCACTTGTCACTTGGATTCTCATTATGAGATAACTGTGTGTTCCTTCAGCTTTGTCCATATTGCTGCCTAGATAAATTATAAGAGTCCACATCTTTTTCCAGATAGGTGATGATTAAAACCTTCTACTTTGATCCTAGTTTACATTTTGAACAAACTTCTTCATGACATGATCCAAGTTAACTATTTTGTTGCACATAGCTTGTTGGCGTAACAGACAGTGGCACGGTAAAGCAATCATTGGTGATTTATTTCTTCTTGCTTGGTTCCATGTAACAAGGGTTATGGAGTCGACTCCGACTAGTTATTTTTAACTAGTAATATGCCATAAAATTATGTACCTACATGGAGTTATATGTGAAAGTATGGTATGTGTGTGAATAAGTGAATACGTGGCTTTCGTAGACTACTTTTTAAATTATTCTTCCATTCATACAGTAATACAAAATAACAAATCATCCACACCTGCACACAAATGACTGCTTTGCCAAACACCATGAGGCAAAATAGTTTCATTTTAACAATGACGGGAAATTTGATTATGTATATAGTTCACTTTCATTTTTTGTGTGCTTTTTCTAAATGTGCCAACGGATTTCCAATTGTAATAAAAACTTTATTTATGATCAGAGGCAACTGAAAGTTTCCTACATTATGTAAATATGGATGCACTTTAACATGAAAGTGGTTTTAAGAGTTTTCTACGTTAAAATGTTATTTCAAATTTTATAAACACCACCTCCCCCCTTTCACCCCATTGCATGGATCAAACGTGGATCAGCATTGAATTAAGACTCGTAAAATTGGGAGTCGGAACAATTTTTACCTACTCCGACTCCACTAAAAATTGATCGACTCCACGACTGCGGCTCCACAGCACTGGATCTAACACTACAAATACTAACAATACAGCGCTTAGTGCTACCCCTGCTTCGTTATATGGCCCTTTAATTGTCAAGGTTTTTATTTTATTTTATTTTTTAACGAAAGTCTTAAAAACCACAAAAGCTGACGAACTTAGCAAGTTCGAATCCGAGAGCGGCCATCAACATTTTCATACGTGCACGTAGACAGAATCCATCATATGTACGCTCGCAACAAGTTACCGATGTCCTCTGTTTAAGTTCCAGCTCTGCCGGAAGCAAGTGCGTGGCAGTTGCGATAACGAGTCTGCTGATTAAGAACACCCCCCTCAGTACTCGATCTTCCACCCAACTTTATAATCCACGCCCTCCCACTCTTTCTGGGTTTTTTTATCAATGCATGTTTATAAACTCTGTATCATAATTTCAGTGGTGGAGAGATAGATTGGCTAGAGTATAGCTATACCTTACAACAATAAAAGTTCTCACTCTCCTGATTAATCACTGTCTCTAACATATAGCTAATACCACGCAGGGGCGTACTTAAAGTATTTGGCACCCGGGACGGGTCCTACCTTTTGCACCCCCGTCAAGAAAAAACACGCTTGCAAGTACTATCATAATACTGTCCAATGGCACCCCTTTCCTGGCTGTCACATTGGTCGGACCGCCCCATCGCACCTTCCTTAGAACGCCGCTGATACCCCGTCTCTCATTCTACACTTGTTAGTCTTTCTGTTATGGTTTATATAGTGTTCAATATTCTACAGAGTACATTAATCATTAATGGCACATTACTATATTAGTTTGTTTATTATTACCAATTCGTGTATATGAGATACTAGACGGGGCACCAAGGGTCGCACCGCTACAGTGTAATGCCTTTTGAATGTTGTCAAGAAAAGGTCTCTAGAAATAGGCTCGAAATAAAGAAAGAGACCTATTCGAGATAAGGACAAGAAGAAGAGAAGGCGAATGCCCTTCACTATATAGTGTTTTCAAATAAATCTTGGAGAGTTTTCTATTTCCCTACGATATTAGCTTCTTTCCCTGTTCTTGATAAAGAAAAGACCTGCAACCTCCTAAATGAAGGACTTTTCCTAAATGTAAATACTTAACACAGACAACACGAGTGATGCATTAAATAAGCAGATAATGATCAACGCAGTTATACAGTTTATTAGTTAAATTTATACACATATAGGGTTAGTAGAAAGTAAAAAAAGAATTATTGTCTGCATAATGTGTAGACGCAGACTTTTGCAGGACTGAAGACACAAAGTGGCTTCATAAGTTTCACATCCAATATCAATAGTTGACTTTCTTTTTATCTTATTCCTCACTATAACTTCTTCCTAACTGATCACTCTATTTTTAGTTCTCATATTTTGATATATCTTCAGCGTTCGTCCTGAAAAGGACGTTGGTTGCGTTGTGTCACCGTTTACAGCAAAGCTACGATATCTGCGCCTTTCGGCCCGACACATCCGACTTCGACACGGCATTTTTTAGGACGGATTTGCCTTCCCACTTCGATCCCTACTCTCTCAGCCAGACTGCAGTGATGCAGCCTATTTCCAGGACCACCACTTGGAGGTGGAGTAGGGTCTTGGTCAGATCTGGTTCGCTGATCCTCACACAAGCAGTCAGCTATGGGCCGCTGACTGCATTCCACTTTTGACGCGTCTTAGGTCCCTTTTGATATATGACATGAGGCGCACATGATAAGAGTTAAATATTTTGAACATGAAAGCGTATGCCCATGTAAGTCTGTATTGATGATCTAATAAGCTAGATGGCGGTGAAGTATATAACTGTAAATTACTTCTTTGTATTATAAATCATAGTGAGGCTAGGTGCAAAAAAAAACCAATCTTAAATAATGGAAAAGAAAGATTATTAATAATTTTCTTGAAGTCACAAACCTCGTTTCTCCATTTCGTGAATACCTTAAGAACACATATTAAATTCCAATGGGATGAAAATTAATCCAATAATGGAACACGCTTGACTCTGGGAAACTCTTCCACTATTCTCCGCGGGTGTAATAAAACGCACTGGTTTCTGCCGAACGTGTCGTTATATTTCCTGATGGTCAATATGTGACAAGTCGTGGGCAGTGTCCATTGGCTTAACCCTCTGATCCAGTAATCCGTCTTTCTCATTGCAATGTCGCATCCGAGCGCTTTTGCAAAGAGCAGTGCCCATCAATCGCTAAAAATGGATGTGCTGTCGTAACAGACTCTTCGCATGCTTGCTGGATTCCGGTAATGAAACAAACCGTTGTTTGGGTTGGCCTCCCTATACAGAAATTATCCATACCTTGTCACCTAGGCTTTCTATTTTTGCATTTTTTAGTAAGTCTCATTGCATCGCCTGTCTGACGCGCCATCTTTTGTTTCCTTGTCGTAAGGCCCGCTAGTGGTTTTCTTTTAATCTATTCATTCAGTGTCTCGCCACATACACTACATCTAAGTAGTTAACGCCGTAAAAAATCTGGCAACAAGGACTCATGTTTTCAATCGCTCCGACTGACATGCCATTGTGCCCAGATGTCTTGACACCGTGTGTTCTTCTTCCTCGTTCGTCCTGAGAAGTACGTTAGTTGCGTTGTGTCCGTTTACAGCGGAGCTGCGATATTTGCGCCTTTCGGCCGACACATCCGACTTCAGCACAGCATTTTTTGGGACCGGGTTGCCTTCCCTCTTCGATCCCTACTCTCTCAGCCAGACTGCAGTGATGCAGCCGGTTTCCAGAACCACCACTTGGTGGTGGAGTAGGGTCTTGATCAGCTCTGGTTCGCTGACCCTAACGCAAGCAGTCAAGCTGTGAGTTGCTGACTGCATTCATCTCGTTTGCTGCGTCTTCAGTCCCACACCGTGTGTTCAAATAGAGGATTAAGCCATCAAACGAATTCTTTCTATTGCCTATTTGGCCGTCTCTTGTGCCAAACAATTACTTGTCTAACGAGCCAGGTGTGTTTCAAAAGATATGTCACGGGGTGCCTCCCTTTTGCTCTGCAGTGATGGTCCAACAATGGCCAAAACCTAGAGTATATAATGTGAGTCTTCAAAGGTGTCTACCTTCGCACAAGATTACTCTTGGTAGAGATACAGATAGAAGGATGTTTATGCTTCTACTCCGAGGGAGCATTCACAAGATATTTCAGACGTCAAGAACTGTGTCGAATGTGTCTTAGCACAGTAAACGTATTATCTTCCCGACAACTTTTGTGAAGAGGTATATTGTATGATTTAGCTCGTTCAAAGCCCCCAACTGATTTAATGCAGTGAAATCTTAATTTAGTAGCTCTGTTTTAAGTGTATTTAAGGTTGAGACACACGGGTGCTGTACACTCAAAGGGGATTAAATCAACTATAAATGTGTATATATACAAATAACAAATTTAGTAATCAATTATATTTAACAGCGTAAAATAAATAGTTCTCTTTTTAAAAAAGTTTATCATCACACTCAGGGTAATGTTATGGATATTGAGGGAATTTTCTGAAAAGTTCACTTGACATCTTTTAAGTTTGTACTTAGCTGCCCGTAAGTTTGTTGGTTTCTGCTCCAGCAGCGTTCCAAGAAAGATCAAGGAGTAATCACGAAGCTAGTCCAGCGTCTTCAAGACCTGTGTGATGATGTCTAGCGGTGACAGTAGGCCACTTATTCCACACTTTGTTCCAGAGATAGTACCCTCAACTGGTACCACCGACCTAAAACCTCTTTAGGAATACTGACTCCTGGCTCAGAGCAATAGTTAAGGCATTTTTTTAAAGATGCCTCATACACGCGGTCTGAGGTATTACTTTAAACTTGGTTCCCACTCTGACTTTGTGTTTCAAATTCTTAATCTGCCCCAATTGTAAGTGTCTGAACACGGTTGTAGTGAAAAATACCCCCGACGGGCATGCGTCTGACGAGAAAGGATTACGTAGAAAATCCCCAATGCTTTCCGTTGAACGTATGAAGTCAATCTGGTTTAACAACTTAAGCGATTACAATTAATCCTTAAGGATGGTCAATTAGCCGTGAAATAACACTATTGCAGTATGAAAAGAGGTCAACAAATCTAAGGCGCGGCGATGGGACAGGTTTATGTTCGTAACATGAAGAAATAAATGGATAGTTACAGAGAGAGAGAGAGAGAGAGAGAGAGAGAGAGAGAATGAGAAAAGGGAACGGCCAATTCTGTGACAAGATAACACTTTATCAAATCATGAGGTTAAGAAATATTCTTCTTCTTCGTAAACTTGAGATGTCCACTTGAATGTTCTCAAAGAAAGCAGTAGTCAGTTTGAGGCTATTTGAATCCCCGTAAAGCTTTTCAACCTTAGATATGCAGATGATACCGTGTTGTTAGCTGAAAGCGAACAGGAGTTACAAGAACTAGTGAAGCAAGTGAACAGTATAAGTCATGAATATGGACTCCACATTAATATTGAGAAAACAAAAACTATGATAATTAGCAAAACAGACGATAAACCCACATTAAAGATAAGCGTAAATGGGGAAATCCTGGAACAAGTCAAGAGCTACGTATATCTCGGTCATATAATAACAGAAGATGGCAGATGTGAAACAGAAATCAAGAAGAGAATAGGAATGGCCAAAGCTACATTCAACAACATGAAACATATACTGACATCCAAACAGTTATCTCACAAATTAAAACTGAGAATCATAAAGTGTTATATATATTCTGCATTTCTGTATGGCGCAGAAACATGGACGATGAATAAGCAGTTGGAAGAAAGAATTGAGGCTCTTGAAATGTGGATATATAGAAGAATGGGGCGTATCTCATGGAAAGAGATGAAAACAAATAAGGAGGTCCTAGAAAATCTAGGTATGAAAAGAGAACTAATGAGGGAGGTCAAAGTTCGACAGCTAAAATACTTTGGCCACATAAAAAGGCATAACACCTTGCAGAAGACCATAACAGAAAAGAGAGTTGAAGGCAAACGTGCAAGGGGAAGACAGCGCTATAAGTGGGAAGACAACATCAAGAGATGGACAGGAAAGAGTCTATCAGAGTGCACCATCAAGACAAGAGACAGAAGACGTTGGAGATCCATTACAGCCAACCTTCGTTGTGGAGATGGCAACTGATGATGATGATGAAAGCTTTTCCACTAAAGAAACTGGCGTCGGCCATATGCGCTTTCTTTGTATTGCATATAAGGGGCAACTTTGAAGCAGATGTTCAGCAGTCATTTTATCAGTGCCATAGTTACATTGATCTGTAGTTCTGATCTTTAGCTTGTTGAATAGATGGTATCTCAATCTGTGCGGAGTCTAAAGATTCCCACTTGTTCTCTTCTGTTGAGCTGGCAGTAAGGATCATTCTGTGTGTGACCTGGATGTTCTACATTCCATTTGTTTCTGTATCTGATTCTGATATCAATTGTACAATGTTATGCACCAACTAACGACGCTCTTGATACCACAAAAGATGACTTCTATGAAGCACTTCTAAGTACCATCAACACAATACCCAAGCATGACATAATAGCAGTCATGGGTGATTTTAACGCCAAAGTAGGTGACAACAACGATGGAGTACAAAGATATCTCGGTACTCATGGCATAGGCTGTATGAATCAAAATGGTGAAAGACTTCTAGAACTTTGTGAAATATCAAACCTCGTTGTGGCAGACACCATCTTTCCACATAAGAATATCCACAAGATAACATGGAATTCACCTGATGGCAGAACTAAGAACCAGATAGATCACTTCTGCATAAGCGCTAAATTTCGCTCATCAGTTCAAGACGTCAGAGCATACAGAGGTGCAGAGATCGGAAGCGATCATAACCTCTGCATAGCTAAAATGAGAATTAAACTGAAGAAGTTATACCAACCGAATAAAAATAGAAGAATAGATGTACACAGACTGCAATCAAATGATATAAAGAAGGAATATAATGTCAAAATGAACAACTATTTCGATGCTTTAGGCAAAATTGACAACGATATCACCACCAAGACAATCGATACTAAATGGGAACAACTGAGAACAGCAATGACAGAAGCAGCTGTAGCGACCACCGGATACCTAGTACATAAAAAGAAAAAATGGATGAGAGAAGATACTTGGGATAAAATACAAGAAAGGAAAACAGCAAAACTTAAACTACTAGCGGCAAGTACACATAATGCAGTTGAATCTTGCAAACTAACTTATAACTTGTTAAATAAAGAAGTGAAGACAAAAACTCGAAGAGATAAAAGACATTTCATCAATGAACTGGCCGTAGAAGCTGAAAATGCTGCAAGAACTGGTAATAGTAGGTGCCTTTATCAAATTACAAAACAACTATGTCACCAGCCTACTGCTATGGAAACACCTGTTAAAGGTAAATTAGGGAATTCAATACCAACAGAAAAAGAACAAATGAAGAGATGGGCTGAGCACTTCATGGAGGTGCTAAACAGACCACCACCAACAGTAACACCTGATGTTAATAATGAAACACCCACAACCACCTTGCCAATAACTTGCGATGAATTCACGCTGGACGAGATCAAACAAGCCGTTAAAAGATTAAAAAATTTTAAAGCTGCTGGAGTTGACGAAATTTCAGGGGAAATGATTAAAGCAGTTAATGACAACAACCTCTTGAGAATTTTAGATATTATAAATGAAGTATGGAGAGAAGAACAAACGCCACAACAATGGAAAGACAGTATTATTGTAAAGTTACCGAAGAAAGGTGATCTATCAGACTGTAATAACTGGCGTGGTATATCTCTATTATCCGTACCTGGAAAATTATTATGTTGCATGATGGTAGAAAGACTTAAATTGCATGCTGACGAAAAGATCAGAGAAGAACAAGCGGGTTTCAGGCCGAAACGATCATGTATTGATCAAATATTCACACTAAGAACAATTATAGAAGAATCAGTGGAAAGGCAATCGCCACTTATTATCACCTTCGTCGATTTTCAAAAAGCCTTTGATAGTCTACACCGCCCATCATTGTGGAAGATACTTACAATCTATGGTTTTCCAACAAAATATGTGAATATAATCAAAGCGCTATATGACAATGCAAGATGTTGTGTTAGAACAAATAAAGGGAATACAGAATGGTTTACAGTAGAAACAGGGGTGAAACAAGGCTGTATTATGTCACCACTACTTTTTGGAATAGCTATTGATTGGGTTATGAGAAACTATACCCACAATGAACAATTGGGTATAAAATGGACAAATGGAAAATTCCTGGGGGACCTGGATTTCGCAGATGATGTAGCATTCTTAAGTTCAACACCAAGACAATCCCAAGAAGCAATAAATAATTTGTGTCATCTCTCGGTTAAAATTGGTCTCCAAATAAATGCCTCTAAAACTAAAGCTATGAACTTTTCTAACGAGACCTTTGATATCATCTTGAACGGGGAAAAACTACAGAAAGTTGAAAGTTTCAATTATTTAGGCAGTAAAATGACTCAGGATGGTGACACAACAAGAGAAATCCATACTAGAATTGCTTTGGCAGCTAGCGCCTTCAATAGATTATCTAACATTTGGAAATTACGATCATTGAATATACATACCAAGCTTCGTCTGTTTAATTCAAATGTTATCTCAGTGTTAACATACGGCTGTGAGAGTTGGAAAATAACAAAATCATTGGAGAACAAGCTGAATACATTCGAGAACAAATGTCTTAGAAAACTCATGAACATCAGTTGGAAAGAATTCAAGACTAATCGACAAATAAGAGAAGACTCTAGGCAGAAATATGTCTCCGACTATATAAGGAAAAGACGATGGTCATATATCGGTCATGTCCTACGAATGCAAAACAACAGAATACCACTACAGGCGCTCACTTGGGTTCCTGAGGGTAAGCGGAAAAAAGGAAGACCAAAAGAAACACTCAGAAGAACAATAATAAGAGAAGGAAGAACGTTGGGCCTAAATAATGTGCAAGAGCTAAGAGGAGTGGCGTCACAACGAACAACCTGGAGAGCACTGGTTTCTGCCTTATGCGCCGTGTTTGGCGCTTAAAGAATTTATTATTATTATTATTACTCTTCATATACGATATAATGTAACATATCTGAGGTTTTTTTTCTTTTTCTTAACCAGCGGCACTTGGGCTTTCAGCCCTTCATCCCAATGACATGTCATTGGGAGGCAGGGGAGCCTGTGGACTTTCCTTCCAACCCGGTCAAGAGCTTCGCTCCTTCCCATCCACAGAGGGTTTATCAGGAGCCGTTCAGATTATTCAGTCAAAATCCCGGTCGATGACACTCCTTCAAATTCTGACGCCCGGGCTTGAACCTTGAACACCTGATCGCCAGCGCAATGTGGTAACCATTACACCAGCGTGGCTCCCATGTATCTGAGGTTAAAAGTAAGGATCGCATTTTTATTTAAACTATGTTTTAAAGACCCTGTTGAGCGCTGTTTCGTTTAGCGCTGCTCTTCTTCGGGAATAAGACCTGAGCGCTAAGCGGAGGCATTCATTCATCCACTCATTCACTTTCTTTTGCGCTCTTTACTAAGCACAGGGCCATCACTGTACTTGTTCCCCTTGCAGGAAGCCTGCACCAAGCATCTACATGCTCCTGCGTCAGTAGTTTATGTAACAATTTGTTTTCTATGATGAGGTTGCCAGCCGCGTCCACAACCTCATATTAGTCGTCTCGTACTATATGCCTGTGGGTACAGTAGCCCTATTCCTTCTGTGTGTCTTCATAGACCCTCGAAACTACACGGGGTAAGCGAGGTATTGTCGTGCTGACTCTCGTCCAGTCCTTGCCAGAGCTCTGTTCATCGCTTACACCAGCGTTTCCCAAACTTTTTTGGGTCACCGCCCCCTTGGCTCCCAGGGCATGTCCCCAGCGGCCCCCTGCATTTCCCCACAGTACACTAAAAAATGTAAAGAGTGAAAAATAAGAGCAAGTGTTAATACAGTAACAACTAATTGCTCAATTTATCACATTCTAATATAAAGCTACAGATATGCTTATTTATTAACTTAATTTAAAAATAAAAACTTAATTACTTAATGCAGTAATACAAACAGCAGTATGCGAAAGTAAATTAGTAACAAACTTACTTCATTTTTAACTTCAGTGAGATGGATGTGCCTGGTGTAGTGATATCAGCTTCTCAACATCAGGCTGAAAGTTACTCAGAAGGAGTCTCAGATCCCCACGTTCAGTAATCTGCAGTCTGTTTCTCTGCTTCGAAAGAAGTTGGACAACCGCGCTGTATCCACGCTCTACTAAATACGATGTTGGAAAGGCAATACAGAACATCTTAACCTTTCCCCACATAAAAGGAAGCGTTCAGAGATTTCTTTCTGCAACCAAAAGTCTTGATATGATTTCTTGAACATTGGCTTAAGCTCAACATCATTTTGTAGCGATATCAGTTCCTCTTCCACCCTTCCTAGTTCCTAACTGCAAGTGTCCAGGAATGGATTTATTATCCAGTCTGGAATCGTGATCAAAAGAAGATCCTGCAATCTCTGAGACATGTCTTTATGCAGTATATCTTTGTGTGCACAATATACTTGAAGATTATCCTCTGGTATTTTGTCTTTCTCTTCCAACTCTAAGGCTGGGAAATTTGATTAACTCGCGACGGCCAAAATTACGTTTGAATAGCGTTAATTTGGCCAGAAACGCGGAGACGACAGATTTGTCTTTTATAAGATTAATATCATTTCCTTGCAGTTGTAGATTTATTTCGTTAAACTTTGTGAATAAATCTGACAAATATGCAATGTCATGCCTGATATTCGTTAGTTCTGTACTGAGCGAAGCATGCGAGTCTTTGAAGAATTCTACTACAGTTTCAAAAAGAGCATAAAAGCGTCTCAGACAATTTCCTTTTGAGAGCCACCTGACTTCTGTGTGCATCAGCAAACGTTCAAACTGTTCATCATTCTCAGTACAAAACTCTCGAAATAGTCGAGAATTGAGAGCATGGGACGTAATTTTGTTAATCGCTGTGATACCAGTATTTAATGATTTGTGAAGCCGATCACTTAGATTTTTTGCGACAAGATGTTGTCTGTGAATTACACGGTGTATTGTAAATATATCAGGTACAGATTCTTTTAAGAAAGCGATAAACCCGCGGTAACAACCTATCATTGATGGTGCCCCATCTGTTGCACAAGCAAGAATGTTAGTAAGCGGAATGTCCTTCTCTTTGAAAAATTTCTCTGCTACACGAAATATTGACTCTCCTTTTGTATCAGTTACTAGTTGCTTAGCAAATAACAACTCTTGAACCAAGCTTTCATCTTTTACGAAGCGAACATAGGCAAGAAGCAAAGATTCGTTGCCCGACAAAGTTGACTCATCCAACTGCAATGCAAATTCTGTTGTCCTAAGTATGTTGCACAATGTATTTTCAACATTCTCAGCCATTTCAGAACAGAGGTATTGCTGAGCGGAATTGCTTTAATTATTTGTTCAGGTGACTTATGCATAACTGTACTCACAAACTCCCTTATAGCTGGCAAAATCAAATTTTCTGCGATTGTGTGAGACTTTCCAGATTTAGCTATCAGCAATGAAATTTTGTATGAAGCTCGCAAACCATCACAGCTTTGTTGTGAAGTGTTGACAAACATGTCACGGACAGTTTTACGTTTCTGAAAGTTTTCACGAAGTGACTGAAAATATGTCAAACTTTTATCTGTTTTATCTGGGTGAATTTTTTTCAAATGTTCAAGTAGTCTGGAAGGTTTCATCGCCTCATTTGAAAAGGCCCTCTCACATAATAGACACATTGACAGTTGTTGGTTATTTAGTGGTGGAATAAATCCATATTTCAGATATTGTCTGCACTTCTTTTTGGTTTGTTCTGCTTTTGCCATATTTGTTCTGAATTCCGGAACAAAGAATTGATTTTACAACTTTGCAGATAGAAAAATGTTCGTCGAGTAAACAACAAAAACTGATTTTAAAGTGCCCTTACAAAAATGTTGACACAGATGTTCTCACCGGTTTACTCTTCTATTTTATAAAGTTTCTTAACCACAGCCATAAATAAATTAGAAAAATACAAGAATCAGAAAAAAAGAACACAATTAGCAACAGCCACACCAACACTGAAGTAACCCAATAATCATTTCATAAAGTGTAATAATAGTTATTTAATATGAACAAAATATAAAATAATGCACTATGTTGATAGGTCTTCAGATTTAAAAATTGGGAGACAGTAGCCTAAATACAAAGTGTGGAGATCCCGGTAACAAATTAAAAGGATGTAATATAATGGATTGAACAGCAATATTCAATATACGGCAAATCTGTATCAAAATGTATCTGCTTAATTAATAATTAATGTTAGTAAAACTGATGCTAAGGTGATATCCTATCACCTTACCTCTTCATACTCCTTATGGACGATGTCATCAAGGCATGTAAGGAGAGAACAAGAAAGTATTCAGTGGGGTACTGGAAGATGAGACAGGTCTATATTTCGGAGCTGGCATTTGCTGATGATGTTGCCCTGATTGCTAAATCAGAGGCACATCTCCAATCCAACCTGCAAGTCTGGAAGGAAGAGCTGGAGAAGAGAGGGATGGTCATAAGCAGCTCTAAAACAAAATCCATGGTGATATCACGAGAAGAAAGAAAACATCAGATTAAGTTGGGAGAACAGGTCCTGGAGCAGGTCGACCACTTTAAATATCTCGGAGCTATTATAGACCGAAAGGGAGGCATCAAAGAAGAGTTGGCCACTCGGAAAGCAGCGGCTGGGAGACTTTTTCAGGCCATAAATCGTGGATTCCTCAGCAAGAAAGAGGTTGGTAAGAAAACGAAGATGGCTGTATACTGCTCCACCTATGTCCCAGTCTTGACATATGGATGCGAGTCGTGGGCAATGACTACAACCCACAAAAGCCAGATCCAAACCTCAGAAATGAGGTATCTGAGGAAAGTGGTTGAAGTAACAAGAAGAGACATGGTCCGCAACCAGACGATCCGTCAAGGCCTAAAATCCCATCCGCTGCAGACCCAAATAGAACAGTCCCAACTAAGATGGTTTGGCCATGTCTGCAGAATGGGAGAAGATCGGCTACCACGACGAGCATGGGAAACAAAGAGCCAGGGATCCAGACCTCCAGGACGACCCAGAGTCCGCTGGGAGGACAACATTAGACAATCTTTGAAAGACCGAGGACTAGAATGGAACCAGGCCAGGAAGAAGGCAGCTGATAGAATGGTCTGGCGCTCTCTCTTCCAAACCTCTACACCTCACGGTAGAAGGGGAACGACTAAGTAAGTAAGTAAGTAAAACTGATGCTAGCTCTGTGCAAACAAACAAAAAATATAAATAAGAAAACTTACCTTATCGAAAGGATGAAATTGTTTGATACCCGGTACACGCTTATTTGAAACCACTGTTCACAAGAAAAGCTTAGAAAGTTTGTTGGTTTTGCTCATAGCCAGCGCAAAGTTGAAATAGACGGGAAACTTACATCGCGCCAGTCGATTTATGAAAGTCTGAATGTAAGGTAGGAAAGCCGGTTCAGAGGTTCAAAGACTGATTTCTACTGCCAAGTACCGTTAAAAACTTGCTCCCTATAACCTTTTCTCTTATTTATTACCAATCTGCGAATATCTAGTTACCACTAGCCCCCACAAATACTGAGACAATAAATTCAGCAACAAAGCAAAGTTGGTACTTTCTGAATCACCAGCAGGTATCTAATTTCGTCCATGCCATCGGCACGGATCATTTCTCTTCCTTCAGGAGTGAACGAATGGACAATAGGTGTTTGGTTAACCCCCTTTCCTAGCAGTTCCCAATTACCGTTTATGGTCAGCGATGGTTACCTGAGCTCAGAATGACACGCATAGACGAAACTATGTCCTGCTTAATGATCCTAGTAATACAACCATCCACATCGTTCCCGCTTCATTGATGCTGTCTCTCAAATCCACAATTCCTTTCTCCTCTGCACGTACTGAATTTAGCTTGTGAAATCCTGAACCTATTGTATGGCTCTGAGACATGGAGAACAACAAAAACAACAACCAAAAAGCTACAGACTTTTATAAACGGGTGCTTGCGTAGAAAAGAAGGTCTGAAATGGTATGACAAAGTCACAAATGTGGAATTGATGACAAGAACCAGACAAGTGCCAGTTGAACAAGAGTTGAGAAGAAGACGCTGGCGATGGATACATTGAGGAAACCTGTTGATAGCATTACAAAGCAGTCCTTGTTCTGTAATCCACAGGGAAAGAGAGGCAGAGGTAGACCAAAAAAACACATGGAGAAGAGAACTGGAAACAGAGGTTGAAAATGATGAAGAAAACATGGAAATAACTTGAGCGGATGGCACAGGACAGGAAGACTTGGCATGTGTTTGTTGAAGGCATATGCTCCTTGGGGAGCTAAAGGGTATTGAATTGAATCCTGACCCCCCCCCCCCTTACTACTAAACGCCCACTGTTTACTACTGAACGCCCCCCTCTGGCCCATTTTTTCCGTATCGTCCCCTTGGATCCTCCCAAAGCCCCCAAGGGGGCGGTGCCGCCCACTTTGGGAACCACTGGCTTACACAGACATCTTCCTTTGTTAAGTCTAAGGCGGTCTGTAAAATTAAGAAATGCTTAATCAATGTTCTGTCCCTGGCTCATAATAAACAATCTACCTTCTGTATCAGCTATGCGGTAATGTTTAAGTCTTCACTCATACGACGGGGGGGGGGGGGGGGGGGGGGGAAGGGGGGGGGGGGGGGGGGGGGGGGGGGGGGGCGGGGGGGGGGGGGGGGGGGCGGTGCAGTGTGGGGGGGGTGGGGGGGGGGGTGGGGGCGGGTGAAAATGAGAGAGATAGCATTATTGCATTAACTCGTATCACAAAATGCTTTAAATGATCAGCGTTTTTATGTTTGGTCTAATGTAGGCTATATAGTATTTGTAAGTCGGCACATTCCACGAATTGATCATTGGTTAAAACAATATTAGTGTAAAGCTAGTTTTAAAAGTGTTAAAATACGGTAATAGTATTGCGAGCCAAATTTATATGATCTATTGGTCAGAAATAGGACATGAGGCTGAACTTTGACACCCGGATTTAAATAACGTTTCGCGTTTTCAGAGACATATGTTTTGAAAAAGATTAACGAAGTTCATGCTATATCACGCTGACTGAGATGTTGACCTGTGACCTTGACTGTGCTGCTTGGATTTTTAAAAAGCGTGATAACTGGACTCGAATGGGATCGAGAGAGGAGGAGCGAGAGAGGGAGGAGAGAGAGACACAGAGAGAGAGAATGAGATATAACCCATGAAAAGCTAAGAATTCCAACCAATTACCACCACCAACCCAACCCATAACCCGTCATGGGTCGTAGGGGTGCCATGGTGGAAGCATCAACAGACAGGGTCCTCCACTGCTCTCTATTCTCAGCAATGCGTACAAGTGTGGAGAAACCGTGTCCTGCCCATTCTTTGATGTTATCAGCCCAGGATTTTCTTTGCCTTCCTCTTCTCCGTTTACCTTCGACTGTTCCCTGGAGGATCGTTTTCGAAAGGGAGTCATGACGAGTTACATGCCCAAACCAGGCAAGCTTTCGACGTTTCACTATTGACAAAAGTGGTTCTTGATGGCCTGCATAGGTGTTTATCTTCTCTCTAACATAGACATTTGTTTTGTGCTCTTTATAGCAAATGCGCAAAATTCTTCTATAACATTTATGCTCGAAAGCCTGAATCCTTCGCTCCGTATCTGTAGTGAGTGTCCAGCCCTCACACCCATACAAGAGAATAGATAATACAAGTGATTTGTATAATTTGATCTTCACAGGAAAACTGATGTTACTTTTCCAGATCACATTCAACCTTGTCATGGCAGCTGAGGCCATCTCAAGTCTTGTCTTGATTTCTTTATATGATCTTCCATCACTACATATAGTGGACCCGAGATATTTAAAGGTGTTAACTTCTTCTAACGTTTGCCCATTTAACGTAATGTTGGTCGGAACATGTTTCTTATGGCTATTCACCAATATCTTGCTTTTTTCTATATTAATTTCCATCCCATATGTTCTTGTTACTTTCTCCAGTCTAGAGGTAAGGTCTTGAAGTTCTGATTCTGTTCCAGCTATCAGATCAATATCATCAGCAAAACGTAGATTACACAGAGGTCGGCCTCCAATCGATATGGTTGATTTATAATCGCAGAGAGCCTCCTGCATAATATGTTCTAGATAAATGTTAAAGAGCACTGGTGACAGGATACATCCCTGGCGAACTCCTACAGTTGTTTTGAAAAATTCTCCAATGTCATTGCTTGCAAAAACAGCACTGCTTGCGTCCTTGTATAGTGCTTCAATGATATCTATGATGTTGGTATCAAAATTGAATTTTCTCATTATTTGCCATAAACCTTCATGCCAGACTCGATCGAAGGCTTTTGTGAAATCGATGAAGTTATGGTATAAATCATGTTGATGCTGGAGATGTTTTTCGATCAGTAATCTAATATTGAAGATTTGTTCTGAGGTACTTCTTTTTGGTCTAAAGCCAGCCTGTTCCTCTGACAAGATTTCTTCTGATTTCTGTTTTATTCTGTTCAAAAGTATCCTTAACATCACCTTACTTGGATGACTAATAAGGCTAATGGTTCTGTAGTTCTTGCACATTTTTAGATTTCCTTTCTTTGGAAGCGGTATTACTAATGACTGCGTCCATTCTTTTGGCCATTTTTTTTGTACTCCATATCTTCTGGCAAATTGTTGTCATGATTTTTACTATATCTGGTCCTCCATATTTCAAGAGCTCTGCTGGTATATTATCCACACCCGGTGACTTCCCTCCTTTCATCGAACATATAGCCTCTTCCACTTCTTCCCGTAGTATTGCTGCATTTCCGAGTTCTCTGTTTTCGCACTTAATGTTGTTTAATATGCCTAAATCAGTGTCAAGTTTACAGTTATATAATTCTTTACAATATTCCAACCAATTATGTGAGCTAATTCTTTTTCGCTATTCCATTCAACCAATGTTTTGTTTCTTCTACTATTATCCAAATCTACGAGAACCGGAAACTCTTTTAGCATCATCCTTGCGGATGCTATTAACCGAGTTTTAGATCTTCAGACCTATATTTATCTGCGGCCTTCGCGATGACATTTCGGATTACAACTTTCCTGCTGATAAATGCTTCTCGTCTTCTTCACTAATCCAGATAACTCATGTCATGTACACAGATTCCGGATTTATCTTTCCTTGTGTACCTTTGTATTTCAAACATTTGATAAGAATGCACAGTTAATTACTTGGCATGGGGGGACCCACACCAAAATTATTTTTTTTTTGCACGTTTCTACTGCACTCGTCGTGAAAATAAATTTGTATTTGTGCATGATCATCATCGTTGTCTTTTTTCGCTTCCAAGAAGCTCGAGTTGGCCAGTCTTGAAAGAAACTTGAGCCACAATATTTAGAATCATATTGTTGCTCTTGCATTGGTATTTTTTTGTAGGACGTTCTTTTGTACTAGTGTAAAAGCCCGTCATAAGACGGGAATTAAATTCAAAAGCACCAATACCTAACGACAATTTTACTTATTCAAAAGTGTTTTAAAAAACACAGTGCATCACCACAGTACACGAACTACGTAGCAGCAGCGAGGATCCCAATGTGTGTTGGGAAGTCAGGTATTGGTAGTACCTCTGGTGAAGGAGCTGTCATGCCCTTTTCAGGGCAGCTCAGCCACCTTTGGTCCAAACCTGGCATCCAGCTCTCACCTGTGGCTCCTCGTAGCTGTCAGCATGCGACAGCGGCCACCCCCGGACAACGGCTTTGACAGGCCGGCTAAACTAGGTGAGGGTAGCCGATTGGTTATAAACCTTTGGTGAGTTAGGGTCTGCCTACCCATGCATGCAAAGACTGGATTCGATAGACTGCGCGGAAGAAACCACCTGTTGGTTCAACGGGCATGACGGCGATTACCAGCAACGCGCTGTGGAGCGTAAGGAGCATGGCGAGGCACGTAGAAAGCCATGGTCATCCACTGCACCTGACTTCATCTCCAGTCGTCTTGACTTGTCTTGCCACTGGATTGAGATGGACCCAGGCGAGAGAGTGAGGTCGACGAATTGCGCAACTCTTCCTCACTTTAATCCAAATCACCGCGCAAGTCACTCTTTCATCCATTCATCCATTCATCCATCCACTCACAACAAGTCCTGTGGCGATGGGCGAGCGGCGAAGCGGCAGGCGTGGGTATGCTGGCAGTCGTAGTCGCAGACCTACACACAGGCGGCTCAGGCCATATGGTCGTCTTCCACTGATCGGAGCAACAGTGGGATTCGGCAGCCCCCTGAGTGTCTGAGCAGCCCTCTTTAGGAAAGCACTGCTCACCTCCATGGCATGAGGAAGGGGCTAGAAAAGGTGCCCTAAACATTGCCTGCTTCACCATTACCTAACCAGCTTACCGCGGTTGGTGGGTACCCTACTTCGGCGGTCGACATATAAGAAAAAGAAAGGACAGATTTTTCCCCCTCATTCTAGGCGCATGGAATGTGCGCACTTTACTTGACAAAGACTTTAACGCAAACAGACCTGAGAGACGAACTGCCCTGATTGGGAGAGAACTGGCCAGGTACAACATTGACATAGCAGCACTGAGTGAAACTCGACTTGCAGGCGAGGGCCAACTTTGCGAAAAGGGTGCAGGTTATACATTCTTTTGGAGCGGAAGAGGAACTGAAGAAAGACGAGAAGCAGGGGTTGGATTTGCAATCAAAACAGCAATTGTCAGCAAGTTAGCGGGGCCCCCAAAGGGAATAAATGACCGACTCATGACGGTCAAGATCCCTCTGCTCTATGGAAGAAAACATGCCACCATCATTAGCGCGTATGCACCAACTATGACAAACCAGGATGATGTCAAGGATAAGTTTTACGAAGAACTACATGCAGTCATTGCATCAGTTCCTAAAGCAGATAAGCTCATCATTCTTGGTGACTTTAATGCAAGAGTAGGCTCAGATAACATCTCCTGGAATGGCACTATTGGTAGGTACGGCGTGGGTCGCTGTAACAGTAATGGACTTCGTCTCCTCCAGACTTGCGCAGAACATGACCTCCTTGTCACCAACACCATTTTTCGACTTCCTACCCGCAACAGGACCTCCTGGATGCACCCTCGCTCAAAGCATTGGCACCTAATTGACTATGTAATTGTTAGGAAGAAGGACAGGCAAGATGTCCGGGTGACCAAGTCCATATGTGGTGCCGAATGCTGGACTGATCATCGCCTCATTGTATCTAAACTTAAAATTCGTATCCAACCAGCCAGGCGCCCTCAGGGGAAGAAAACTCAAAAGAGGCTGGATGTCACCAAACTAAAGAAGACAAAAATCAAACAGTCATTTACTGACACCTTAGAAGACTGTCTCAAATCTATCTCGCTAGACGGCCAAAGTGTGGAAACAAATTGGGCAGCCCTAAGTGAGCAGATCTACAACACTGCTACAGAGGTCCTGGGTCCTTCCATCAAGAAACAAAATGACTGGTTTGATGAGAACTCAGATGATATAAAGCAGATGTTGGCTGAGAAACACCATCTCCATAAAGCATATTTAAATGATCCAAAATCTACATCCAAGAAAGACGCTTTCAACAACATGCGTAGAATCGTCCAACATAAACTACGCCAGATGCGGGATTCATGGCTGAGTAATAAAGCAGATGAGCTCCAAGGCTTTGCTGACAGCCATGACTTGAAAAACTTTTACCTTGCACTCAAAGCGGTCTATGGTCCAACATCATCAGGATCATTTCCCCTCCTTAATGCAGATGGAAAAACACTAATTACAGACAAGGAAAAAATGCTCCAACGCTGGGCTGAACATTTTAATAATATCTTGAACCAGCCATCATCTATTAACGACGAAGCCATCATCCGCCTGCCTCAAATTCCTATAAATGAAGCATTAGATGATGTACCAACTCTGGAGGAAACTAAAAAAGCGATTCGTCAACTGTCTAGTGGAAAGGCCCCTGGCTCCGATTCAATTCCTGTTGAGGTTTATAAAGATGGCGGTGCAGTTCTGATAGAGAAACTTCATATGATCTTCCAGCAAATGTGGCAGAGTGAAACCATCCCACACGATCTCAAAGATGCCTCAATTATACATCTATATAAACGTAAAGGTAATCGCCAAGACTGCAACAATTATCGAGGCATCTCTCTTTTATCAATCGCTGGGAAGATATTCGCCAGAATCCTTTTGAATCGCCTTACGGCTCATCTTGACAAAGGTCTTTTACCTGAAAGTCAGTGTGGATTCCGGAAAGAACGTGGAACCACAGATATGGTGTTCGCTGCAAGACAGCTACAAGAAAAATGCCAAGAACAGCACTGTGACCTGTACACAGCTTTCATCGACTTGACAAAGGCGTTCGACACGGTCAGTAGAGAGGGTCTATGGAAGATCATGGCAAAATACGGCTGCCCAAAGAAATTTATCACAATAGTGCAGCAACTGCATGATGGAATGCAGGCTTAGAGTTCAGGAAAACGGTGAGCTATCAGAGCCTTTCCCCGTCTCAAATGGAGTTAAACAAGGGTGCGTACTTGCACCGACTCTGTTCAGTATCATGTTTTCTGCTATGCTGACTGATGCTTCTAGAGACGGGGACACAGGAATCGACATTAGTTATCGTATTGATGGAAAATTGTTTAACCTTAGGAGGCTTCAAGCAAAAACCAAGGTCAAATCACACACCATCAGAGATCTTCTGTTTGCTGATGATTGTGCCCTCAATGCTGGTTCAGAGGCTGATCTGCAGCATAGTGTGGATAGATTCTCCGAAGCCTGCGCCAACTTTGGGCTTACCATCAACACGAAGAAAACAGAAATCATGTACCAACCAGCTCCTGGCACAGTTTATACTGAGCCAGTCATCAAGGTTAATGGTGAGAAACTGAATGTTGTGAACAGATTCACATACCTTGGTAGCACACTATCCCAAAACATTGTCATTGATGATGAGGTGAACACCAGGATCTCCAAAGCCAGCAGCACATTTGGCAGACTATACACCAATGTTTGGCATCGAAGTGGCATTAGTCTACAGACAAAGCTGAAGTTTGTACAGAGCTGCGGTGCTTCCAGTGCTGCTATATGCATGTGAAACATGGACTGTATACAGGCGCCACGTAAAGAAGCTTAACCACTTCCATACAGTCTGTCTCAGGAAGATAATGAACATCAAATGGCAAGACAAGATCCCGGATACCGCCGTTCTTGACAGAGCTGGTATCCCTAGTATTGATACTATTCTGATGCAGTCACAAATTCGCTGGGCAGGTCATGTAGTCCGCATGCCAGACCATCGACTGCCAAAGATACTCTTTTATGGTGAGATGCAGAAGGGTAAACGCTCCCATGGTGGCCAAAAGAAGCGCTTCAAAGACACGTTAAAGACGTCATTGAAAACCTTTGACATAAACCCAGACACATGGGAAGCTGCTGCGCAAGACCGAACTGCTTGGCGCACATCTCTTCGTAAAGGTGCAGCAGCATGCGAATCATCCAGAAGAGCAGCAGCGGAACAGCGGAGACAAGCTAGAAAGGACCGTGAAATAAAACCTTCACATGAAGCAAACATTCCCTGCCCCCACTGTCCAAGATCTTTCCAGGCCCGCATCGGGCTCTTCAGTCACCTTCGTACCCATAGACTAACCTAACATATTCTTAAATAATTGGATGAACAGAGTGGTCTTCATCACCCGTGATGGACGAACAACCAACCAACCATACGGGATCACACAATCTATAATTATTTTTGTGCACACCGTCATTTGCGCATTCTTCTTTGGTAAGTGTTACTATTTTCGGGAGAGTACATATAAGGGAAACAATACAATTAATGTCTAACTTTCAACCACAGTTGCATCCCTTAGCGTTACGCACAGACAAAGCTGGGATTTTATATATAGGATGATAAGGTTGCTTTTCTGTATGGAACCAACCATTACTTGCGTTTTAGTGCATAAGCTCGTGCCTGATTTATCAGATGTCCTATTCATAATAATTTTAATTTAGTTCATAAGTGGGAGTTTGGGCAGAATAGAAGGATTACAATGGTATGACAAGATCACCAATGGGGAAATGATGGAGAGAACCATACAACAATAAGAGAACATAGTGTCAGGAGAAGTCGCCAGCGTTGGATATGACAAACACAGAGAGAGAGAAAAAACTTATAGCGTCACAAGGCAGTCTTTTTTTCCGGTACCCTCGGAGTAAGAGAAATAATGGAAAATCTAGTAACAAACTGAGAAGGGAATTGGGCAACGGCATGAAGGAGATTCAAGAAAACGTCAACAACACCAAACAAAACAAAGAACAAATCATCCAAAGTAAGTAATTCAAATAAATAAATTCGGCTACCTAAGACGGAAGAAGGTTCTCTGTTAATGAGGTTTAGGACGCGGCCCAGAGAAAGCTAGTTCTTCATAGAGTACAGCCTACAAAACCATATGAGATAAGATCTAGATCATGGCAGAGATGCTTCTTGTCACCATTTCTCTTCTTACTGGGTATAGATAGGGCGATGAAAGCATCAGGAAACATAAATGGACTTTAGTGGACTCAGATAAAACGGTTTGATGTTCAGATGTTACTGGTGACCTGGCTTTTCGATATCACAACAGTAAGCTGATGTAAGACAAATAATTAATTAGTGAGCGATCATTGTAATTGTTTCTGAAAAAACACAAGGAAAGAAATAGCTTCTGAGAATCAATGCACAACACGATAGCAAAGTTATACTTGGATAAATATTCATACAAGATGTAGACTCACACATGTATCTTGGCAACAATATAGACAAAGTTTCACCACACGATAGCAAAATTGCTATAAATAATCATACTAGATGTGGACTCACACATATATCTTGGCAGCAAGATAGACAAAGTTTGAGAGACAGAGAGTGATATCAAAATAAGAAAACAATAGGCGATATGAGCTTTCATTACACTATGAAATACATGGATCAAGCCCAACACAAGCATCAGAATCTTCAGCGCATATATCAAGACTGTCTTACTGTTTGGCCCTGAAAGTTGCAGAACAATTAAAACCGACAATCAAGCAGTTACAGACTTTCATGCAGTGGTGCTATCTTAGAACATAAGACTTTAAATAGTATTACTAGATCACAAATGCGAAACTAATGAGGAAAACCATACAAGTGCCAGTGGAGCAAGGTGAGAATAAGAAGCTGGCTTTGAAAAGGACATATTGTATTGAGCAAATCTTTTGATAGCATTGCCGGGTAGTCCGTGTTCTAGAATCTTCAGCGAAAGAGAAGTAGAGGTAGACCCAAAATCAAATGAAGAAGGAAATTACTACAGTTATTAATGCCATAAGAAAAATATGGAAAGATCTTAAACGGATGACACGGACCAGGAAGTCATAACGTGAATTTGATAATGACCAATGCTCCTTAGGGAGTTGAAGAGTAATGAATATGAACAGTAGCGCCCTTCAGTTATAGCTGACTATAGGAGTGTGTCCCTGAGGTGATAGCCCTGAGCTGTATTCTTTTCATTGTGTTCTTTTCGCCGTGTACTTTCCTCTTCTGCTTGTTGTGAGGGATCTTTTTCGCCCAATCTGAAGTGGCGCCGTAGGGAGTTCTGAAATTATCATTTATATTGATTATATTTGTGTATTCCATAATACGTGGGAAGAACATGTGTCGGGTCTACACTCTTTACTGGAAACTCTTCGACTTCATAATCTTACGGCTAGACCCTCTACGGTTCAGGTTCAGATAAGTTTCCCTGAAATATCTTTTTTGGGTCACAAAGTTGGTCAAAGTTTGCTTTTTCACATATGCTCCAACTGGAGGAACTTACTGTTAAACGTACTCGCGATATTGCTATCCTACTACAAAAAAAAAGCAAGTTCGTAGTCTTTTATGTCTGATTAATTTCTATCAAAAATTAATTCCTCACTTCTCTTCGTTGTGATCGGTTCTATCTTCTTTGACACAAAATACGATCTCGTGGACAGCCCAATGTGATAGCGCACTACACAAAATTAAGAAATATTTTTCAAGTAGTCCAATTTTACGGCTACCGAACCTTAATTTACCTTTCTTCTTAGGACGGATGCGTCATCAGAAGGAATCGATGGTTGTCTGCTTCAGCCGTATAAAAACAGCTTACACTCAGTATGTTACGTGAGCCTAGGGTTACCATACGTCCTCATTTATGCGGACTTTCCTCATTTTGGGGGTAAAAATTACTGTCCGCACACATTTTTGTGAATTTCCTGTTTTGTCCGCATTTCCAGTGATTGAACGTTTTTTCTTCGCCCTGGCGGTACCCCACGTAAAAATGGGAAACTTTCTCTATTGGTAACCGCGTAGCGTTAAATTTATAATTCAGAAGTTGGCTACCCGACAGTTACATCGGCAATTGAGTAGCGTTTCCACTTCCGATATTACATTTTTAGCATCGCTTTTCGCTCCGCGTTACCGGTTCCAATCTTCATTAGCAGCCAGCTTCGCTTTTCGGTCACATGTGGACGGCGTTTAGTGTTAGCTTTTGTCGAGTGTTTACTGCTTATGCTAATCTACAGTTTATTCATCTAGATTCATCGAAGCAATTGCTTGCTTAAATCAGCTTAACTGATTCCGTACGCAAGATCTAATATTAGATGCAAAGGCCGAACGCTGTAGACGTAAGATCTTTTAAAAGACACTGATTTATTTCATTGTTTCTTTCTATTCTGATATTTTATACTGCCCGGAATTTATCTCGAACGGAAGTAAACACAAAACTGGGCAAATTTCAACAAGCTTCAACGTCTTTTATTTGCGTTTGAACGGATTTTTTCACATTTATCTTCATCTTTAATCGTGTTTTGTCGTATCGCCATAATGGCCGAAAAACACACAGGATATGTTACTAATATGTGAACAGTGAACAAACTGTGTGATCAACCATAACTTTCTTACTTTTTCTGTGTTTCTAAATGGATTACCTGCACAAAGAGAGCTGTGAAACTGTATTGTGATAACAATTTATGTTACAAGCCTTACGTAAGTCGAAAATTTTTGTTCAAAATTTCAAGTTATCTTTTTTCCGTGTACATGTTATCTGTTATAACATAAACATAACATAAAATTAGCTAGAAAGGCATATGGATTTATATTGTTCATCCAATGTACTTTAATTTGATATATAATATGTTATACTTAACTCATGATTAGACACACATTGTCAGTAAACGTAAATTATGTATGTGTAAATTTTTGGGGCTTAAAAATAATTCCGTCCAGAGCTGAAAATAATTACGTACGGAATCAGTTAACATGTAAGTAGAAATAAAATTTTATTCATTACAATATAATATATAGAAAAATAATAATTGTTTAAGGAATCAGAAAAAAAAAAACATCAATCACCGTCTAGCAAAGTTTCAAGAACTTGGTTTGAGGTTGCGTGGGTGTTGTGAATGATATTGTGGTTAATTTGTTAATTTTATTTGTTCCAGATGATCAATCAGTATGCCGGAGAAAATGCCGATTTACAGCTCATAATGCCTGTGTTGAAAGACTCTTTTCACTCATACAAGCACAGTGGATCAAAGAGGCTTTTTTCTTTAATGGAAAGTCAGTGGACAAAGGACAGAAACTGATTCACTGTTGAATGTGTTAAAGGAATATTACAAGCTCGATACAATTATAAGAATGCTTCATGTACAGAGCCCCATGAGTATTTAGTTGGAAATTCAGACTTACTGAAAAAAATAATGTCAAGTGAAAAGTACAATATTAAAGACTGAATATTTAGTGATGTTGAAAAAAATAATGCTTGATGGAAAATTTTTTAATGTACATTTTATGAAGATTAAAATTGTTATTTTTATTTTGTTGAAGTATTTCTATATAGTTTATCATGACTCTTAATACAAATGTATTAAATTAGTGAAATTAATGTGTCCACCTTTATGTCCTCCTTTTCTTAAAAAAGTGTCCTCCTTTTGTCCTCCTTTTTAGTATAAAAGAATCAGAAATATCCTCCTTTTGCAAAAAAAATAATATGGTAACCCTACGTGAGCCAAAAACTCAATCAAGCGGAAGTCAGATATTCAGTGATCGAGCGATAACTCCTGGCTATGGTGTGGTGTCTTACGAAACTCCAAAGATATTTGTTAGGACGACGATTCTTCATCCAGACAGACTTCAGGCCTTTAACGTATTTACAAACAGCTCGCTATCCTAATGCGAAGATTGCGCGTTACGCACTTCTGATTCAGCCGTATAACTACACTATATTGCCCATTGATGCGGCGGACAATGTCATCGCTGACATTCTATCTCTTTGTACAACGTAGACTTTTATGAACGAACTTTATGGTTATCAATCATACATGTTCTATTCAATTATAGAACATTTCTATTAACAGTACACTATTACAAATAATACATGGAATGAACATTAAGTCACATAATTTTTGGTCGATCTTTTGTCCTCTTCAGCAGTAGTCAGTTACATTTGTTGTGAGTACTGATTACGTGTAATTTTCAATAGTCGGCACATTTTCTTTCTCTGCTATCAAGCAGATATTAGCTATTTTCTAATCACCTTACACCCCTTTCAGTAATAATTCGTCTTGTCTGTTTACCTGACCATCCCTGCTGAGAGAGTAGACAGGTGATGCAATATTGACCGACAGTCATTAAGGTAAAATTCTCGTGTACCAAACCTTGGCCGCGCCGGATTAACTCAACGTACGCCCAGCAGTTTATTTAGCGCTGATAGGGCGATTGTGATTCACTAATTACTGTCGTGAAGAGTCACAGCCCAGATGGTTACACGAGGGTCGGTGTTTGCACAAGGACGGGGAGATAAATTACCCGTCTGTGGACATATTACAGACATGCACCTGAAAGACGGAATGTTGTAATAAGCTTCCGGCAGAATTATTACAAAGATATTACTTGACATAAAAGTAAGAAGTTATTTGTAAAGAGAATAGTACGGAAATCTCACTTCCATATATGGAAGACATGACTTTTGCATGAACGCACAGAAATTTCCTAGTGGAAGTATTTTGAATTACCCTACCAAAACACACAGGTTTTAAAACGATTGGAGGGCATTCGAAACATAGGAAGAACAAAATTCCTGATTGGGCCCTACCCAAATCGTAACAAAGTACTGCGGGGGGGGGGGGGGAATTGAAGCAAAGTGTAATATAACCTGACACTTTAGTAAGTTTAGAACACTGTGAAAATTTTCCTCGCGCCAAGAAAATAACCAGACCATCCAGAGTTAAGAATAGCAGCAGATTTCATTTACCAGACCGGACTTTGTTTGAGCATCTTGAGGAATTATCTCCCAGGAAATCTCTACCTACATTAACAAGGAAAACCGGAATCCAAAGGAATCCGAACACGGAGTCAAATTATGAACTTATTGCTAAAATACCAACACCCCCTACCACGTGTAAAAGGCATCGTCAAGCTGCCTTAAACTATTTCTCTGAGCCAGCAGTCTGTAAACCTAAAGATTGACGTAAGTTGTAGATTTTAAATTCTATATTTTCATTATTAACATGCGAACAAATATGTACGAGGATATGTGAATATTAATATGTGAAAATTGCCAGTGGATGTCCAAGTCATTTGAGGCTGGCAACCTGTCACGAGTATGGATAAATAGAGAATGTCTGAGTTAGACACAACATGAATGTGTAATGTGAAAATAGAGTCACTTATGAAATTATGGGGAGAGATCTGACGTCTGTAGAGTAGTGAGGTAACTTCTCCACCATACTCCGACTGACTTTTATGAGTCAATCTCTCACCCGTCCTCCTATGCTAATAGACTAATCTACTACAGTAAGGACACACAGCAAACATCAAGTGACAGTTAGAATAGAAGAAATTCTGACAACAGATCATACATATTATGTTTATGAAAGTAAAACCACAACATCAAAGAAAGTATTAAGACCTTCGTTAACTTTGAAGGCCAGAAAATCACAATCACAGAAAAACAAACTAACACACCAACTCGCTCAATCACACACAAGCAGTCGCCTCACTCCACACCACTAACACCCGTACCCGTCCTGACACAAAAGAATTATTGTCCAATTAGAGAGGTTAAGCCCCCAGCTCTATGATGAGAAAGGCCGGTCCTTTAAGGTAGACAATGCTTAGCAGGTAATCCTCTTCTCCGCTAGGAAAAGCGTACACAGTTCCCCCTAAGTGTGTTATACTAAGGTTATGGAAATAAGCTCCGTCTGGAACAAATGCAAAATATATCCTGGGCAATAATGTCTGTTGCGGGTGGCCATCACAAATTAGGCGACTCAAATTAAACCAATGCTGAGACGAATGCGCTCACTGATCGAGATATATACTCTAAGACGAATCAATGATTACAGCTGGCAAACTGGTTATCCATAACAATCCGAAGGGTATGCACCTCTAATAACTGGAAATCGTTGGCTTCTTCTTGGCTGTTACGTCGGTATAATCCACGGTGACAGGACGTAAAAGGGTATGTCAAGGTTGCCCCGAAAATTTGGAGGGCAAAGGCAACTACCAGTATGCACTGGAGATATTTATGTACTGCAACAGGCGGTAAGCAAGTACTCCACAATGACCGCCTGGTAAGCTGAACAAATGACCGAATGATTGGTCTGCCGTGGGATATATGTGGCGATAAGTATACGCAGTAGATAGAACTTTATGAGGTGACAAGTTTCCAGATGTATTCCTTGTCGATGCAAGATGCCCACATGGAGTGTAAGAGAGCACGATGTACAGGCCGTGACCACTCTCTGCAGCAAATACAAACAATCAAATTTTACCTTAACAAAGATATAGCCGGGGCTAATGTTTACAAACAAACTTCCCGTTGCATTCTTTCACTGGACCACAACACACACCTTCCTTCACCCTCTCTGATTAGCTTAAACATGCGTACAAGTGAACTCAGCCATGCGTAAATCGCTGTCCAGACGCGCGCGGGTCTAACTGACCCTGCTTCACACATCCACGCGATGGCTCATGCTTTTGGCATCACAAGGTTCGCCATCAAAACACAAATTGATAAATAAAAGTGCCCACGATAACTTATCCAATTGGGACTATACTGGAAGGGTTATAAAATTAATGTTTCGCAGATACAGACTAGAAAAAAAAGAGTAGCGTAACTTTTTACAGAATAAATTATACTTACTTAGTCGTTCCTCTTCTACCGTGAGATCTAGAGGTTTGTAAGAGAGAGCGCCATACTATTCTATCGGCTGTCTTCCTCCTGGCTTAGTTCCATTCTAGTCCTCGGTCCTTCAAAGATTGTCTAATGTGTCCTCCCAGCGAACATTGGGTCGTCCTGGAGGTCTGGATTCCCGGCTCTTAGTTTCCTATGCTTGCCGTCGTAGCCGATCTTCTCCCATTATGCAGAAATGGCTAAACCATCTCAGTTGGGACTGTTTTACTTGAGTCTGCAGGGTGTTTAGGTCTTGACGTATCGTTTAGCTGCGGACCATGTCTTTTTTTGTTACTTCAACCACCTTCCTCAGATACCTCATTTCTGAGGTTTGGATTTGGCTTTTGTGGGTTGTAGTCATTGCCTATGACTCGCATCCATACGTCAAGACTGGAACATAGGTGGAGCGGTATACAGCCATCTTCGTCTTCTTACCAACTTCTCTTTTGCTGAGGAATCTTCGATTTATGGCTTGAAAAAGTCTCCCAGCTGCTGCTCTGCAGGTAGCCAACTATTCTTTGATGCCTCCCTTCCTGTCTATGACAGCTCCAAGGTTTTTAAAGTGGTCGACCTGCTCCAGGACCTGTTCTCCCAGCTTAATCTGATGTCTTCTTTCCTCTCGTGATATCACCATGGTTTTTGTTTTTATGATCATCCCTCTCTTCTCCAGCTCTTCCTTCCAGACTTGCAGGTTGAATTGAAGATGTGCTTCTGATTTAGCAATCAGGGCAACATCATCAGCAAATGCCAGCTCTGAAATACAGACCATTCTCATCTTCCAGTACCCCACTGAATACTTCCATGTCCTCTTCTTACATGCCTTGATGACATCGTCCATGAGGAGTATGAAAAGATAAGGTGACAGGATATCACCTTGTCGTACAGCGGTGGTGGTTCTGAATTCTTCTGACTTATGGTTTGCCGTCCTCACATAATTTCTACAAGACTTGTAGAAGCTCTGTATAGCATGAATCAGAGGTGATGGGATGTTCTTCCTTGTCAAACAGTCCCAGAGTTTGTTCCAGAGACCTTGTCAAATGCCTTTTCTAGATCTAAGAAGCAAAGATGGATCTCACTCTTATACTCAAGAGCCTTTTCATTCAACTGTCTGAGTGTGAAGATTAGGTCTTGAGTACTTCGATTTGCTCGAAAGCCACACTGGACCTCATCCATTTGTGGCTCATCGAGGCGTCTCTGCTCCAGGATTCTAGAGTAGATTCTACCAGGGACACTGAGAAGGCATATGCCTCTATGGTTTCCACATTGTCGGTTGTCACCCTTTTTGAAAAATCGGTGTTATGATGGAAATTTCCCAATCCTTTTGTATGGTCTTGTTGCACCAAGATGCCTGTAGGACCCTTAGGAGTAATAGGTCGCCTGATGCTCCCATGTACTTAACCATTTCTGGTGTTATGCCATCATGTTCTGCTGCTTTGCCCATCTTGATTTTCTCCAGTGCTGCCTTCAGTTCTTCCATCTTTATGTCATCTTCATCACCATTGGTTTCCTCTTCTGTGCCAGTGGTTATCATTTCTGATGCTTGACCTAGCTCACCATCCAGGAGTTCTGAAAAATATTCTTTGCAATTTTCCATTACTTCTTTTGGGGCAGTAAGCAATTCGTCTTGCTTGTCAGCCAGAGTGTTTCCAGGTCATCAGGTTGTTGTTCTTTGTTTCTCACTGCTGTCGCAATAAGTCCCTGATATCTGGTCTTCACTTCTGGCTCTCTTAGCTTGTAGGTCTTAATGCTCGTTTCTCCTGCTCGTTTACTTGGTTTCTTGCGTGAAGTTAGGCAGTTCCTAGGCTGAGTAACTCTTTCAGTTGTTCTTTTAATTTTTAACAAGTAGTGGTCACTTCCAATCTCTGGCCCCCTCCACATTGTAGCATCTCGGACATACTTAAATGAGCTCTTCCTAACTATGGCATAGTCGATCATTGACTTCTCATTCTTTGTTGGTTCACATCTAGTGTAAGAATGTATGCACTTATGGGGGAACTTTGTGTTTGTAATGATCATATTCTATTTACTGCAGAATCTAAGGAGTCGCTTTCCATTGTCATCAAGAGTATCTTCTCCATATTTTCCGATAACTCCACCCCATCTAGCATGGTCATTTCCAACTCTGGCATTGAAATCTCCGAGCATGATGATTTCATCTAGGCAGTCATCCACTGAAGCAGCGCGAAGAATTCCTCCTTGACATCTGCTCGCTCATCTTCATTTGGCCCATACACAATGACAAGGTTGACTATGGTCAATTATACACATGTCTAAAAAACGTTGATCCATTACAATTTACAATCAACTCCTTCAACAATGTACCCAATAAACATTGCTCACCCAGAAGCATACAACCATAGCAACTTCTCAAAATTGCATCTTGACATAGAGTAAGAACCAAATCAGTCGCACGTAGTTCCTGTGGGTCTTTCGTGAGACAAAGAAAGAATACACCCCCAGGCATGTCGTGCAAGGCGACTAATATGAAGTTGTGTATGTGCCTGGCAATCTCATCATTTAAAACAAATTACCACAGAAGTCCCTGATGCAAGAGCATTTGAATGTTTGGCACAGAATTCCCGCAAGGAGACCAGGTACAGCGTGGCTACATTGTTTTCATCACTTTAAACTAAAGCACGGAAACTGTTCTCAAAGTCCAGGAAGCATACTTCAGTTCGCTCTATAACAACCAAATACGTGAAATAACCTAATGCGCACTATATATACATAGGATATCCGGGTTTTTTTTTTTTTTTTTTTAGCCAAACGCTTCAAACGTCAGACTGGGCTACAGGGCTGTCGTATATTTTTAGATAGGTTAGAAGATATTTATGGTCCCGTCTGAGCAGAGGTGATAGCGGTAAATAGGTGAGAATAAAGGTGTAAGAAATAGATTTCACGAGTGAATAGTTAAGGAGACAAAAGTTGTCTCTGGACTGAATAGTTTCTCTAGTCCAGCCTATCTATACGACCATATTGTAGTGTAAGACACTCTTCCAACCCCTTATCTCTATAAAGATAAGTTTAACTAGACACACCCACACACAATTATGTGACAATACACACAAAACGTGAAAACTATGGTTAATTGGGTATGGGTCTGACCAACACACACATTTAAGTTCTTTTTGTTGTTTATTATCATTAAACTTTTTATGACATCAAACATATAGAGAAATCAAATAAATCAGGTTTACAGATATATGAAAATAACCAAATAAGTGCCCTCCCCTTGTCGAGAAAAGATCCCAAAAGAAGTTAATAACCCAAAGGTCAAAGATAAGCACTACGTTACAGAATGGACTATGAAGAACAAGTTCCCCACTAAATTACTATCCAGTAAAGTACTCAGTTTAGCGAAATAAAAAAAGAAGTTAGTACAATGATTGTAACAAAGGAAAATATTCACTCTCTCTATCTCTCTCTGTCATATGTGGCCACAAACACTCTCGCTTAAACAATCGTGATGTTGGTATCCCTTGAAAAAAATGCAATATTTCCTGAACCTATACTGTCAGGTGGGTTGCCCACAGATGGCCCCAGTCCAGCTTATATCGAATAATAATTACAAGGTGGACGACTAATTTGGTGGTTTAATTTTCCTTCATAACCCTCCACTCCCAAAGGAGCATAGGCCTTCAACAAACACATGCCAAGTCCTCCTGTCACGTGCCATCATCTCAAGTTCAAGTTAATTTTCCTTGGATGAAACAAATGTCATCGCGAATGGTTACTGAAGCAAGACGTGCTCTGGACGTTCACAGTTGCAAAAGGAGAAAATTAATTCCCGTATTGTTGAGCATCTGGTTGCTAAGATAAATGTTACAATATGTAAAAATGATGATGTTGGTAAATCCTGTCGGCTGGCTCTATGGTTGAGTGCCGATTTTGAAACAGCGTAGTTTTCTGGATCACTCCGTTGCTACGGCTGTCAAACGTCAGGAATATATGTTCTTTCGTATGCCCAGTGGGCTGGAAAAATTGAATAAAAACTTCTGGGTAATGTGCAGTCCAGTTACGATTTTATTCTTAATGTTTATTGGTCTCTTGGGCCCAACCGGTTCACGAAGGAACTTGGGACTGGTAGCCACGAAGAAGACACCATTAATCCTTCACTGAATGAAGACAGAGGACCGAACTAGTCCAAAAATCGAAGACCAAAGATAATAATAATGGTACTGATAATGTTAAACCACTGGCCGCTGGTGTTGATCAGGTGCTAGATAAGGAAGAAAAGAACATTTTAAAAAACTGCTACTATCCTATCCGCCCGTAAGTTTTCCGCTATGGCATGTCGGGAATAGGGTATGTGCCCTTCCCCGTTATTGCTCGCGAGAAAATGCACAGCGCACAAAGTCAATTATTATTTACTTTATCCATACGCACACTTTAACAAAAATCGCCTGTCACTGCTAGCTGTTTGTTGGCGTCTATTGTTTAGTCACATAACATTAACTCTAGTCACTTATTTAATTTCACACAATGAAATATAATGCGAATTCTATTCGGTCACTCATCCATCACACTTAATAATCTCAGTCAGCTAAGCCGTATCTTCTTGTGTAAGAAAAATGGGATGTTTGAAATTACATTACTCTGAACGACTGGCAAGAAATATCTATGCGTTAGGTTATTTCACTAGTTTTAAACGCCAGGGAATTATAGTGAATAAAAATGGTAAACCTAACACATTTTAACACTTAAGAACAATTTCTATTACCACAAATCAGAAAATGAAATCCCCACGGGACAATTTAACACATTTAGCGAAGAACGGTTTTAGTCCGGCGTGATTAGATTCTCCAAGAATTTCTGAGCGACTCTGATAACTGAATTTGAGAGAGCGCGGTTTATATACAGATCGTGGTGTTATTATTACTAGAAAATGTTACAATTCGCACCTTCTGTATAGCAGAGAAATCAGGGAACTACGTTTCCCGGATCAAAGGTTTCTCGTTCATTCTACTCAGCGATGCTGATCGACATCAGAAGACTGGCCGTGCACGAGCCTCTCTTAGATTACGTCCCCTTTCCGCAGATCAATCGTTTACCTCCCCCTGAAACGTACGAACATCAAAGGTGGTCGGGAAAATATTATCACCCCTTGTCTCTCTTCAAACAATCCGTTATTTCCCCGCGCATCTGTCTAATGACCGATAATTGGCAAATCAGCTCGCGTGAGAAACTCAGGCAAACAAACGTGATTCGCTCCCTTGTTAAGACTGGCAGATGCGAAAAATTGGTAAACAACTCTGTTATTATGTTCCCAGAAAAGGGGCGTGGATTCAAAGGTGAGTCATACAAACAGAAAATTGCGTGGTTTGGCTTAGCCAATGGTAGACACTAAATGGGAAAGCAAAGGCTGTGAGATTACTGTATCAATGTTTCCATTCCACGTCGCAAGGGCATTAGAAGATCTGATGTCTACCTTGACTACACCATAACGCCTTGTATATTTTGACATGCGCACTAATATAACCGTCGAACATTGTGCTTATGTTGAACGGGTCGCATCTCACCAAAGCTAGAAAATATTCCTTATTATATATGTAAAAAAATTATTATGCCACGACAAAGGAATGTCAATAGATATTCCTTCTTATTCTTCGAACACTTTCAGAGGTCTATTTGAATATATTTAAGAAATCAGTGGCCAGCGTCACTTAACTCTGTCTACCCCAGATCGTTCCGTAGATTGAGCCACAATATGATATATTATTCTTCCGAGCCGCCTTGAATGCTCGTTTGGTTATAGTCAAATGTCCTCATTTTTGCACTGTACATGATATAAAATAAACATATTTGTTGCATGGAAGAGTTACAGTACTTAGAAATATTCTTCGGCGAGTTAAAAAATATTATACATACCGGGGTATATATATATAGTGTATATCCCGGGGGTCTCTGAGGAGATAAAGAAAGAATAAGAGGAGATAAAGAAAGAATAAGAATACTGTTCCTTTAGTATGTCGTAAATGGATATGGAGAAGGGAACTGGGGAACAGACATGAAAAGGATACATAAAACATTGAAAGACTTTAAACGAATGGTACAGAACAGGAAGGTACGGCATGAAAGTCATGTGTCTCTGTGGGAGCTGAAGGGTTATCGTTATTATACTTTTGATATATTCAACTGCACGAGTCACGTGTTTATTTCTTCGTGTCTCTATTATTGCTGCCTTGAAGATGTTTCATTGATTAAGATTCCGTGCTTTTGTTTTTTAGAAAAACCATGAAGGTCTTATTGACGTTTACTTATTTCATGACTAATCGTGTTCTCTCGGGACGTATTTTTACCTGAGGCTACTCACATCTTCTTCTTGGATGCTTAGCCCCTGACTGACAAAGCAGTCAGTGGCCATCACGCCTAGTGGCGTCTTGTAGGGCAACGACAAACTGTCCCCATTTTGCTCGGGCGGTAGCCATTCTTCGTGCCTTGCCTCAACTCTGGTTCATGCTTTGCATCTCAGCCTCTACTGTTCTGCGCCAGGTTGTCTTTGGTCTACCTTTCTTTCGCCGTCCGTCTGGGGTCCATAGCATAGCAGTTCTGGTGATGGTGGCCAGGAACATCATCTATCGTGCTGCTAAATCAGATGTGTTTTTTTATAGAAGATTATTAAGGAAGTGCATTAGATGGAAGCAATCTAGTTTTTTTGGACATGTTGTTAGTAGAGAAAAGTACAAGGGACTGTGACAAAAAGAGAGACTGAAGGAAAAAGAAACAGAAGGTGACAAAGAGAGAAGATAACGGACAGTCTGACGTCGAATCATGGAAAGAAGTCAACAAAATAATTGATAAACAGTGCTGGGGACATGGTGCTCTTGAAAGATATGATCAACTGCGGCAACTGTAGTGGCACTTGAAGACGAAGATCTGTTGCAGACAGTCTGTTGTTTCCATTATGAATGTAATCAGAGGTATTAATTATATTTAGCGGTTGTTACTGATCATGTTGATGATTTTGTTTTTCGGGAATATTTTATGTTTGTGTGTGTGCGTTTTTCACCCTTTACCAGATCAATATAGCTCCTCGTGTTTACCGGGGTCTCTGAAGAGATATAGCAAGAATAGGGCTGCTCCATCATTAAGCATGTCGTAAAAGGCGACTGATATGAGGTTGTAAATGGGGCTGGCAGTCTCCGTGATATAAACCATGTTGTCATAGAAACCACAGTAATGTCATGTGACTTCTTGCATCAGGTTTCGTGCATGGGGGACCAGCTGTAGTGTTGGCTCCAAGCTTCTGTAAGGAATGTAGAGGAAAATGATGATGATGTTGATGGTGGTAGTGATGATGATGATGATGGTGGTAGTGATGATGGTTGTGGTGGTGGTGGTAGTAATGATGATGGTGGTGGTGGTAGTGATGATGATGGTGGTGGTAGTGATGATGATGGTGGTGGTATTGATGATGATGATCAATATACATTCGCACCAGTAGTTATTTTATGAGCACGATTTCTGAAATATGCATTTTAGCTTTGTCATAAAAAAAGTAGTATTTAAGCAATACACTGCTATAAAACTTCACAAAGTTCTCACTTGGGTCTAGCAAACAAGACACTGAGTCAGAGGTTAGGGGTTACATTTATTTGACCTAGCCAATCTTTTTGAAAGCGTGTGGGTGAAAAAGTGTCCTTGAAAGCAATATTAAGAGTGTTTAGTTTTTCTGTTTTAAGGACAAACTGGGTGGACGCCGCTAGGAAACGGTGTCGGACAGAAAGGAGATAACCTAAGAAATCCCGAGAAGAAATGTAAACACTACAGGTACCAGTCCCTCGGAGAGATTTGACCTAAGGGTTAAGTAGACGTTAACACGGAAGTTAGAAAGTAGATAGTGAAAACAACAAGGAGGTTTTACTATGGTCATATAAGCTGTATTGGGTCACCATAAATGCATCTTTCATAAAAGTAAGAAATTCACTTAATTTAACCGCGCAAATTAAATACATTTTATTTCTACATTTCTACATTTCCTTTTCCGGGCACGCCAATCGGTTTGCGGGAAGTTTCCTTCAGGGAAGAACCTAGGTTTAGTTTTTATATTTTTTTATATTTATTTAGGTTCTTATGTGTCCTATCTAGCCTTCCCTTTCTTTCCTTTCCCTGACGAAGGCCTTGTGGTCGTAACGTTGGCTATTTTCTTTGTCTTTTGTCCTCGTAAGACGAATTACCTTTTTTCGATTTTTTTTCACATCCATCCATTTTTATTTCTGCACTAGCTCTAAGTACACGGCTTTACCCGGATTATCTGGTAATGGCTTATAAACTTCTGGAACTATAAATATAAAAATATATTTTGATAAATTTATATTCTTTGTTCTTTTAATTCACATAAGTTAAGATTAATATAACTGAATACATTGAGGCATAAACTTAAATACATTTTTTTTTTGCATCACTGTGTCAACATCGTGTAAAATCAACCACAAAAACATCAGAAGATACGCACAGAACACTTTATACTCAGTGTAGGCATGAGTAAATTTATTCTTCGTGTGTGCTTTCTAATGTCCGTTGTAGTTCCCGTGTGTCTCTGAGGAGACAAAAGAAAGAACTCCTCCTCAGGCAATTCGTTAGAGGCGACTAATCTCAGGGTGTGCATGGGGCTAATAATCTCATTATGTAAAACAAATTACCACAGAAACTACCACTGGAAGAGTACATGCATGCTTTGGAGCAAGCTTTCTGCAATGGGTCTAGCTGCATTGGTGGCTCCATACTTCATTAGGAACAAACAAGGAAATAACTATGATGATTCTCCCTACAGAGCATCATCGACCCCTGCAACTTTCTCCTAACAATACACCTTTATCAGAGCACTTCACGTACTCTTTAAATAATTATTTCTGTAGCAAATCACTGCCAGCTTCATTTAGTGACGATATGCTATGGAAAAATATACATTAAAATGGAAAATAAAATAAAATAATAATTAGTTCATCGAAACTGAAGCATACATCAAGGAATCACAAGGTACTAATCCACATCTCGCAAAATAAATAGCAAACAAATAAAATAATGGTCATCTCGAAAAGAAGGACTTTACAGAATGCACCATCAAAGTAAATAGAATAGCTTCCAAACAATTCAATAAATTTAAATATCTAGGCAGGTTAATACCATCATATGGTGGAAGATGCATCACCGAAGCGAAGAATAGAATAACCCAGGCATGAGCAAATTTTGGGTGCTTAATTGACTGTGCGTCCTTTCACTACTTATTTTCACAGCAAGGCGACGGCGCCAATTGGATAAACCTCTGTCCGATTCCCTATCAATTACTTTTCATTTACGTTGTCTGCTGTCCTCCTTTCTGTCCAACGCGTGCCTGTTAATTACCTATTTATAAATATTTATTTATTTATCCATAAAATTACATGTACTCGTATTTTGTGCAACAAATCTTTGTCAATGAAAGAGGAAAGAGAGTTTTGCAATGTTACATAGAGCTAAACATGTAACATGGTAGCGAGTCATGGACAACTGGTAAACTAGAAAGAAAAATTCTGGAAGCCACAGAGATGTGGTTTTACAAAAGAAACTAAAGAATAAGATGAACAACTGATATGAATAACGAGGATGTCCTGAAAAAAAGGCAACGAACAAAGAAAGCTTATTACTCGCATTAGAAAGAAGCAATCCATTTTTATTCTGCATGTTATGAGGCAAAAAAAGCTAGAATATATTGTGATAACAGAAAAGATTGTAGGAAAACAGTGCAGGGGATGAAAAAAGGGAGAAGATATTTGGCAGTCTAACATCATGATAAGTAGCACTGAGGACATGAAGTTGTGGAGAGACATGATCGCCTACGCTAACGGGCACAGTACTTGAAAAAGATTCGAAAACTTGCATACATAATGTTTTATCTCTTAGTTTTACGGCAGTGCTGGCTATCTATCGCGTCATCACGTTTATTACGTCCAAACTGTTGACATACACCAGCAGATGTCTACGTATCAGGTGCCAGATGTAATAATAAACACAGAACCGTGGAAGAGAACCAGATAACACCCCGTAGATCTGGAGATGAACTAAAGAGTAAGCGGGGGGGGGGGGGGGGGGGGCGGAAGAGTAAGACATTCATTTATTCATTACTCTTCAGCTCCCCAAGCAACATAGGTCTTCATCAAACTCATGCCAAGTCTTCCTGTCCCGTGGCATCAACTCAAGGTTTGCTTGGACCTCTCATCCTTGTAAGCTAACTCAAGGTTTTCTTGTACCTCTCATCCTTGTAAGCTATGTTCCCAGTTCTTTTCTCCGTGTTTTGTTTCTGTTTGGTTTTTATTTTTGGAAAGGGGCGGGGGGGGGGGGGGGGGGGGGGGTTCCCTATACCTCTTTTACCATGGGGATTCCAGAACCAGTACTATCTTGTAATGTTACCAACATTTTTCCTCCAGGTGTTTCCTTTCCATCGCTAGCGTCTTCTATTTAATTCTTGTTCCACTGGCACTTGACTTGCTATCGTCAAATGGAATGCCCTTAATAAATAACCACGCAGTGCAAGCACACATACCCTGGACGAGAACCCACAGGGGAAAAGAAGATTCAAGTTGCCAAAGGGCACCTTGGAGAATGTTGGAAGTAGAGGAGGCCAGAACGACTGGGATCTTATCCGGCATGCTTCATTGTAACCGCTCATTGCAATGATAAGATTATATAGAACGAAAGAACGAAGGAACTTTATATTCAAAGGGTTAAGAATTGGGCGCGCAGACCCGTCTAACAGTCTGTCCTTCCACTCTCACTTATCTTGCAAACTATATCCTTTCATTCCCACATGTTACTTTAATCCTTAATTTAAAGGCATGCAACATTATAAAGATAATATAACAGCATACATTTACAGTATCCAATGACAATATAAATTAAGAATTTTTTTTTAAAGGAACAAGAAAGTAGTGACAAGGAGAGAAAAACAAAAGCAAACCAAAAAAAAAAAACCAAACATTCAAACAAACAAATCCAAATCATCCATACAGTAAATGCCACGGATTTGCCTCCCCTGCTTTGCAGTAGTGGTCCAACAGTGGCCAAAACTCAAGAGTATCTAATATGGGTCTTCAAATTGTCTACCTTCGCTCAAGATTACTCTTGGCAGAATTGTAGATAGAAGGATAATAATGCTTCTATCTCAAAATAGACTTCATAAGATATTTCAGAAGTCAAGAACAATGCTGTGTTAGGCAGGGCAATTGATAACTTATATCTGATCCGCCGCCTTTTATGAAGAATTAAGCAATTATTAATTTCAGCTTTTTCAAGTCCCCACCGTGATTTACTCAGTGGAATGATTATTATTATTTTGGTATAGATCTGTTTAGAGTGTATTTAGTAAACTGACTGAGACAAACATGAAGTACATTCAAAATGATTAAACCGACGTTAAATTTGTGTATTTACAAATAACAGATTTAATAATCAACTAAGTTTTAACAGTTTAAAACAATTGAATAATCTTTAACAGAAACTACTCGTGTGATGGTAGGGTGTTTTATATAAGAAGTTACATGGTAGCGTTTAGGTTTGACTTAGCTGCAAATGGTAGTTTCTGCTCCCGTTGGGTTTTTGGGTTCTGTGCAGATAGGTCACTGGAGTTCTCCCGTCTCTGGTCAAGATTAAAGGCGCAGCACGTTCCAAGTAAGATCATGGAGTAACTGCAAAGCTGGTTCCACGTCTCTAAGACCTTCCGATGATGGTGTCTAGCTCGACGTCAGGCCACTTCTACCCTCACTTTGTTCCAGAGATTAGTACCCTCACCTGGTGCCACCAACTAGTATGGTAAAAGAGTAGAAAAAAATACCCTCTGAGTATTGAGTTTCCCGACACATGCTTATGTGTCCCCATCTTCCTATTCCACCATCCCATCTGCCTCGGACTTTACCCTCGATGAGAATTAAGCTTAATCCCTCGAGAGACAACTGTCTTTACATTTAAATGAAAAGGTTAATAGTAAAGATAATATGTTCACATTTACATCTACACTGATTGAAAAATGTTCACAATAAAGATTAAATATGTTTTCAGTTACATTTACACTGGTTGAAAATGTTCACAATATAGGTTGAATATGTTTTCATTTACATCTACACTGGTTGAAAAACATGAAAACTTTCATTATTTTAAAGTGAATAGGTTTACATAGACATTTTACACTGGTTTTGTGAATGTAAATATTATAATTAGAATGTACATCGATTCTTTCATCTTTCCCTCCCTGATCTATATGGAACTTGGGACTACCTATGTTATTAGTTATCTTTAAGAAACTAGCAATAAAGCAGTCACCAGCCCTTGCAGTGGTGGTTCATGAAATCATTATTCTATACGCTGGGGTTGCCAGCCTCAAATGTCTGGGACATCCACTAGCGATTTTCACATATTAATATTCACATGGCAATATATACATATTAGTTCACATGTTAGTAATGAAAAATATAGAATGTAAAATGTACAACTTACGCCAATCTTGGCTCACAGACAGTTTACTCAGAGAAATAAAGGCACTTGACTAGGCCTCTTACACGTTTCTGTGGTGTTGATATGTTAACAATGAATTCCCACTATGACTCCGTGTTCTATTTTCCTCAGATTCCGGTTTTCCTCAAACATCTGAGAAGAGAACATAAAAATTAAGCTATACATTTGTACTGAGGTTCTCAACCCGCTACAGGCTGTCTTCACCAGGACACTGGAGATGGAATAATTATGTCACTGTAAGGCACGTATATGGAGATAGAATTAAGAAACCAACTAGGAACTGAATAAGTCTGTTGGTACATTACTCTATCTCCAACCGGAAGTTGCTTATAATTCTTTTTTTTTTTTATGTTATTATATTCTAATTTTTTTATTTCAAATACATTCAACAGTTTCGATCATCGTGCAAAATTTAATTGTAATGTGATAATTCCTTCATGTTCAACTGATACCCAAAAAACTTTGGATGCGTTTTTCTCAAAACATGCTTCAGTGGAGATGGGATAAAGCAGTACTATGGCGACGATTTGCGAATAATTTACAGATACTCAAAAAACAAACAAACAAAGAAACAAAATGCAAACAGCAAACCCACCACTACACGTCCTGCACATCCTACATAAGACGATGAATGAAAAATCACTTCTATTTTTACATTTCGTACATCTTTACTTGTGTCCATTGGATATACATGACACTAATGCCAAAACGCTGGGCAATAACTGCTTTCAGACATGAAGTGCATTTTAATTTTATGATGTACAGAAGCAAAATAAAACTAAATACCAAAATACAATGGCCAATAAAGTGACGCTAGAAGAGACGGCTACAGTTCCTGGCCGCTATGAAACCACGGCATCAATGGTACCTATACCTTGTAGCGGTATGGCAGCTTGTGTACCCTGACGATCCCCAGAGCTATGCCAGTGGGAGATTTACTCCTGGTAGGTTCAACCAAGCTGGACTAGTCTGCGTGGGTAGGGGTCAGACAAAAGCTGGTACCATGGTCCTCCAGGATGGTGGTTTTAGCACAGGACCAATACCCCTGTCTATGTAAAAAAAAATCGCACATGTTACGGAAACGGCAACAGATGAAAAAACTTTGATGCAGGACGGACATCCAGAGTCTCAGGTTCGTATGACTGACAGTGGTGAAAGCCGAAAGGAAGCCATTGGCATGAAAACGGATGCCCTGACCGCAAAACACGAAACCAGAATTGGTTTTTGGAACGTCAGAACTATGAATGAGGCAGGAAAGCTAAGACAAATCACAGCAGAGATGAGGAACTACAAATTACATATCCTGGGAATAAGCGAGAGCAGATGGACAGGGATGGGGAGAATAAAAACAGCTACAGGGGAAACAGTACTTTATTCTGGTAGAGAGGATGGTCAGCACAACGAAAGTGTAGCCATTTGTCATGGAATATTCTAATCCACATATATAAATTATTAGGTAAATATGAAGCCTAACAAATAAAATTAATAAAGAAAAGAGCAATGGAAAAATAACAGTGCTGTCACAAAGAATGTACTCGAAATCCCCCTTGTTTTCTGCTACGTCTGCAAATTGTAACGCTTTCACGTTGATATAAAAGCTTACTGTATTATTACCCGCTTTCTTCAATGAAACGTGTGCTGTATTTCTTGGAAAAGCATTGAGAGGCCCTGCGTAATGACCTAAATTAATCCTAACATTAATTATACTGCGTTACCAAAACGAACGAACAGATGGACTAAAGGATAAAAAGAGAAGGGAGAGGCAGAAAGCCGAACACTAAACCCGCGTCGCGCGATACACAAATGCTGCCATCACGCGTGTAAGGCCATGCACTAACTTTTTTTCAGACGGACAGTGATAAAATACATTAACCATCCCAGAGTTAGGTTTTAAAATCATAAAAAACGCTTATTAGGAAAGATAACAATAGATGGGTTTACGTTTGAAAACAAAGCAGTACCCAGACAGCACATCTTCGAAACAGGAGGTAGAAGAAATTGCATATTTTGAATGCAGCCACGTAGCTCCTTTAAATTTGTATTTTTGGGTTCCTTAGGGCTTGCTGACAAATAATATGTAAAACGTTACGCAAATAGTCCAGGAATTAATAAATTATACCCAGAATAAAATATTGGGGGTGCCTGACAGCATAAAATCATTTCTGCTCATAAAATTTTTTTATAACGTGTTTGAAAAAACTTTGCGTTACAGAAATAGCCTACCATGTAAACTCCCAATTGATTGGAGCGCTACAAATGAAAGCCTAACCACGATTGGTCGGGCTATAAATACTATCTTTCGTTGTTAAGGGAAACGGGGAAAGGTAACATTTTTTCAAACACTTGTCGAAACGGGGCTCATTGGTCAGACTCGCTGATATACACACTTGGGAGCGTTAGTTCGAAACCACTTGTTTAAATAAGCTTGATAAAGCATCAGTGCGTTGAAGCCAGCTTATATTTTGCTAAATAAAAGCCTGGAAGATAAGCAGATGGGAATTTGTGCCAGTTTGTGCCAGAATTCATTGCTAATCAACGTATCTGTGTTTATTCGTATGAATTGTGGTAAGCTTGAACCATTCAATATCTTTTAATGAAAATTGAATGTGAATTGTTGATTTATGCCTGTATATATATATGTGTAGTTCAGTGGCAAACGTGAGGTAAAGCCTGTAATGCTCCAGCCTGAACAGAGGGTGTCGGAGAGAAGTAAAACGGCATGGAATGGCCAAACAGTACACTGACACCTGGATGATTGAATAGAAAGAAATAATGCTGGAATTGCAGAGGCGTAGTAACCATTAAGAAGGGTAATACTGGAATAAAGTATTTCAAATGAAGCTGACAGTTGGCCTAATGCTCTGAACTCAATGTTTGTGCTGTGTTGTGATCAGTGTAACAAGAGAGTTTAAGTTAGTTATGAAGTAGAAGGTACATCCTTCTTGATTTCAGGGACCGTGGTCTTGATGGTAGTGAGCAGCACCTGGTCAGAGCTTTGCTGAATCCAGATTCGGACAGCATACTCCTTGGTCTTTTAGCTATCAGTGAGGTGTCTCCTGAGCCCAGAGGAGAATTCGAGCAGAGGAGTCCTTTCCTGCCGCCATCACGCCAGATAAGCGAATTGGCCAGCTGAGCTCAACATTATGTCCCCTCATCTTGAAATGACTTTGTAAAAATAATATTAAGAGGGGAAATTAATTGTCTTAATATCAGGAACTGAGAACATCTCCAATACTAATTTCCTTAAGACAAACTATTGAAGTCATGATGACAACTACCAACAGAGCTTGAACAAAACAAAACCAGTATTACCTCATACTACTATTACACAACTGACACACATAGGATATTTTTAATAATATATGTCACTACCAGATTCATATTAATACATTCTGTACATAACTTGTAATAAACATTGATTGTGATTCCTGGTTCCTTTGTCTTTGAATCAGGACACACATATGCCTTTATGATAGAAATGAATACATATTGTTATTTGAAAAGTTACGAGTGTCTCCTGTAAGAAATTCTCATAGAGTGTTATATGTATGTGAGTGTCACAGTGTTGTCAAGAGTAGTGAATTAAATTGTTTATCTGTCTGTTGTTGTGACTTACACTTCACCATACTCATACCCTAGACACATAACGTAGCATCACACTATTCCAGAATAATTCTGACTGAGATATATAGATATGTGGTAGCAAGTAAGGTTATCTATAATACAGTACTCTTAATAGATATAGATACCTTCACAGCTGATCTCAGTCAGTACACTAAGTTCCCTATAAGTATTTATAACATCCCACTTCACCACACCATTATCCTGAAGAAAGGAATGGAAAGGTCTTTACTGGAATGGAAACCCATCAACAACAGACTGATAAGAGCAAGACTGAGAGGGAGATTCACCAACACCACAGTTATACAATGTTATGCACCAACAAACGACAGCGATGAAGAGATCAAGGGCGAGTTCTATCAACAGGTACAAAAGGAAATAGAAACTGCACGCAGGTACGATCTTATTATAGTAATGGGAGACCTAAATGCGAAAGTTGGAACACACAATAATTATAACGAAAGAGTAATGGGGAAATGCGGCAGTGGAACAGTAAATGAGAATGGGGACAAATTAATAAGCTTCTGCAGTATTACTAGCCTGGTCATTGGAGGAACACTTTTTCCACACAAAGAAGTGCACAAGTTAACATGGGAATCACCAAACGGACGAGACAGAAACCATATAGATCACATAATGATCAATGGCAGATGGAGACATGCACTACAAGACGTGAAAGTAAGAAGAGGCGCAGATGTGGGAAGTGATCATCACCTAGTAGTAGCAAGACTGAAGGTGAAACTCAGAGCTGCTCGACCAGTTGCAGTCAAACAGGAAAGATATAACATCACGAAACTTAAGGACTCCCTCACCAGAAAAGCTTTTGTGGTCGACGTAAAGAGACGATATCAGATTACCAAAAGCCAGGAAAGAACAGAGACCTATGATGTCGACCAGAAATTCAACACCATCTCAACAATATACAAGGAAAGCAGCAAGTCATGCCTGAGATTCCAGGAAAGAAAGATAACACCAGAAACGCTAAACACCATAGCGAAGAGAAAGGAAATGAAAAGAAAGAAAACAGAAGCTAAGTCTCCCATGTTAAAGGGAATATATAGTGAACAGTACAGTCAGCTGGACAAGGAAGTAAAGCGTCAAACCCGTGTTAACAAAAGGACATTTCTGGATGACCTTGCAAGACAGGCAGAAGAGGCAGCACTGAGAAATGAACAAAGCAAAAATAACAAAAACTATCAGTGGAAAACGAGGTGCAAACAACATAACGTTAGTAAGAGACAAGCAAGGAAATCTCATCACCACAGCACAGGGGCAGGAAACAAGATGGGCAGAGCACTTCAGAGAAACACTGAATAAGGAACCACCAGAGACTCAACTGAATGTTCCTGAGGCTGAAAGTGACTTAGACGTAAATACAGACATCCCACGAAAAGAAGAAATCATCACAGCTATCTTACTTACTTAGTCGTTCCCCTTCTACCGTGAGGTGTAGAGGTTTGGAAGAGAGAGCGCCAGACTATTCTATCGGCTGTCTTCCTCCTGGCCTGGTTCCATTCTAGTCCTCGGTCCTTCAAAGATTGTCTAATGTTGTCCTCCCAGCTATCAAGGGTTGAAAAATGGAAAAGCGCCTGGTCATGACAATCTAAATGCTGAGTTATTCAAGGCAGACCCTGAACTACGAGCAGAACTATTAGAACCACTATTTGCACAAGTCTGGGAAACTGAGACAACACCAACAGAGTGGAGTAAAGGAATAATTGTCAAATTGCCCAAGAAGGGCGACCTTGCAGACTGCAACAACTGGAGAGGAATTACTCTCCTCTCAGTTCCCAGCAAAATACTAGGCAGGATAATCATCCAGATAATTTCAAAAATAGTTGACCTTAAACTGGGGAAAGAACAAGTGGGCTTTAAAAAGAACAGAAGATGTGCAGATCATACATTCACCCTCAAGAACATATAACAGCAGTGCTCAGAATGGCAGAGACAGCTGTACATTAACTTTGTTGATTTTGAAAAGGCTTTCGACAGCATACACAGGGACAGCCTATGGAAAATACTGAGGGCTTATGGAATTCCCAGCCGCATTGTTTCCTTCATAAAAAGCCTATATTCTAACTTTACGTGCAGTGTCGGATTGAGTAATGTAGCTTTCGAAGTAAAAACAGGAGTACGACAGGGATGCCCCTTATCAACAACATTATTTTTGACAGCCATAGATTGTGTGATGCACCAGACAGCAGAGGGCAGTCCAAGAGGAATTAGATGGACAACATTTACTACACTGGAAGACCTGGAATATGCAGATGACATTGCACTACTCGCGCATTCACATCAACATATTCAAGACAAAACCGATAGACTGAATAAGTATGGCCAGCAGGTTGGCCTGAACATCAATCTGAAGAAGACAGAGGCCATGACACTAAATGTCGGCAATCCTGAGCCAATAACAGTAAGGAACCAGAAGTTAGAACAGACAGACACATTTATTTACCTCGGATGCATAGTAACACCTGACAGCAGAACAAGCAAGGACATTAACAACAGAATGAATAAAGCGAGAACAGCCTTTGCTATTCTCAACAACATTTGGAAGTCTTCCAAGTACAGCACAAACACCAAATTAAGACTGTATGAGAGCTGTGTACTTTCTGTGCTTCTTTATGGTGCGGAATGTTGGAGAGTAACAGAGAAGGAAATGTCGAAACTGTCCTCCTTCCACACAATCTTCCTAAGGAAAATTCTCCGAATCTTTAGGCCAAACACTATCAGCAACCAAAAACTACTTATTCGGAGTAACCAGGAGGACATGCAAACCATCACAGCTGGCAGACGCTGGAGTTAGGTTGGCCACGTCCTCAGAAGGGACCCTGATACCATCACAAGAACAGCTATGCTATGGACCCCGAGGGAAAGCGAAAGAGAGGCCGACCAAAAACAACTTGGCGGAGAACTGTGGAAGCCGTGATGCAAAGAATGAACCAGAGTTGGGGCACTGTACGAAGGATGGCCGCCGACCGAGCAAGGTGGAATCAATTTGTTGCTGCCCTACAGGACGCCACCAGGCGTGATGGCCTCTGACTGCTTTGACGATTGGCGGTTATGAATCAAAGAAGAAGAATGAAACCACGCGCTGAACAAACCGAATGTCACGCTGAGTTGTGCTGTTAATGCTACTTGTTATATTCATACTTGTTATGTTCATATTTGTTATGTTCATACTTGTTATGTTCATATTTGTTATATTCATATTTGTTATATTCATATTTGTTATATTCATACTTGTTATGTTCATATTTGTTATATTCATACTTGTTATGTTCATATTTGTTATATTCATACTTGTTATATTCATATTTGTTATATTCATACTTGTTATGTTCATATTTGTTATAATGTGACTTGCATTTTATTACATAAAATGGCAGTTAGTTCTCTATATTTAGATGTTTGTTTCATATAAATTAGTTGGGTAGAAGTGAAGAAATAATTTTAAAATAGGACGGGATTTTTCTATTACCCTGTAGACCATTGGAAAATAGTAAATAAATAAATACAAGTATGCTTCAGGCACTCGTAAGAAATAAAGAAGTAGAAAACTCGACAACAGAAGAACATCGGAAGTGATAGGCTCACCGGACGAGGAAGATCTTAAAAGGTGGCTCGGATTTTAATAGGAGAAAAATAACCACACCAACCACGCAAATAAAACTTTTAATAGCGCGGTAGGATCCATTAACTGCGCTATAACAGCATAAATGCAAGAATAATGTGGGTAAAAGACATGTGAAGATGGGTCTTATTAGGACAAAGGAAAAAGCAATAGCACACGTTATGACCACGTTGTCTTCGTCAGGGACAAACGGAAAAAAACAGATGAGAAGAGAAATAGGTTAGTAATCTACATGCATTTTTTTTAAAGTGCAATAATAAAGTAAAATGAAAGAGCTGCAATTAAAAATACCAGGGTTCGGGTAAAGGCAGTTAAATAATCCTCTCCTTCACTTTGATTGCCGCGAAGCTGTACTTAGTTTCTGGCACGTGAAGTAAGCTGTAATAAAACTTCCTGTGTTTGCTACTTTGCAGCATCTTCACTTACGTAATCGGTGGTTACATCCGTTTAGTGGCGCGTGCTGATAGCGTTCTGGTGCTCCTGGCGCCGGTGACCAAAAGTTCACAATCTCTTGCGGGAGTCTTGTGTAGAGAAGCAACTGGCTCACAAGAGGGACAGACAACTTCGTAACGGTAAGTGCCACCCAGTGGTTACCGTTCCTGGAGTTTTTTTCATGAAATATAGAAAGAGATAAGACAACAGGAACATCACCTTTACAAACAGCAGCAAAGCCATGTGTACGCACATATGTTCACGGGGTAAAAAAAGATTAGTGCAGCAGCAGAAACGTAAAAACATAAATCCGCTTGTTTTAAAAATTAAAGAAAAATTAATTTTAAAAGCAACGAAATTGGTCACCGATTGGACAAAAAAAACAACAAAAAAACAATAGTGCGCTGAAAAGTAATTATATAACTGTGTTAACAAGTAACCGCATAGATACATATTTAGAAGTGTACCTGCATACATAAATATTTTGAAAAGAAATGAAAGAACGATGTTCTCAAAGTTAAAAAAGAAACGTGTTTTTGTGTGTGTGTATCAACCAGAAGTGTAATTGCATACATAAATATTTTGAAAAGAAATGAAAACTATGATGTTCTGAAAATTAAAAAGAAACATGTTTTTTAGTATCAACCAGAAGTGGACTGCATTTATTACTTCCAATAATTTTTAATTTTAAAATTCCACCTTCTACCGCTGAAGAAATATAAAGGGCAACAACTTTGGATAAACCATTTCAGTGACGATAACCGTGATAAAAAATAAGACATAACTTATATTTTTATCAAGTGTTTGCGTTATAAAATATAGATTATTTAAGAAAAAGAGCCACTCTTTTTGTGCTAACGATGTCATATTGTTGTTGATGGTACTGGCAGTAGTGGCATAACTTGTAGTAGTACTGGCTGTCGTAGTTGCAGTAGCAGCCGTTGTAGTGTAAATTACTGCAGCCATTGCAATTTAAATGATCGAGAAGTCACTTGCTATTTTTACATTAAATTTTTATGTATATTTTTGTGTCTTTAAAGGGAAAAAAATTTATCCCATTCAAACTCCAACGGGTTAAAATTAGGATATACATACTGTCGGAAATTCTAAATAATAATTTTGATTTCCGACATCTAAATATTGCATCATTATGTCCACACTTGTGCCCATTGGATATACTGTACATTTTTTTTAAAAGTCACAACAAGGAGCAATAAATCCCATTTGACACAAATGTTTTATTTTTTTGTTTATTCTCAGAAAGAAAATAAAATCCAACATGGCCGTATAAACCACTACTTCTATGATATCACGTGTTAAACATACCGGATCTCATGTGAGTTGTAATGTAAATGTGGCAGAGCATTTCACGTAATAAAATGACAGTTAAGTGTCTTTATTGTGAAGTTTGTTTTGCAGAAATTAATTCGATAGGAGTGACGAAGTAGCCGTTTTTAAATAGGCAGTGGCTTTTCGGTGACCCTGTATAATCATATTACCTACCACTATTACTGGCGCTATAAATAGGCTATATACAAAATGTGATTATATTTTTAAAAATATTATTATCATTGTGTTGCTCGGTGTAGTTTCGGGTGTCTCTTATGAGACACAGAAAGACAGAATAAAACTATTGCAACATCCCCTACAAGGCGACAAATATGAGGTTGTGTATGAGGCTGGCAACCTCATGACGTAAAACAAACCGCTACAGAAACAGTAGCTGCAAGAGCATGTGAATGCATTGTGCAGGCTTCGTGCAAGGGGGGCCAGCTACAATGGTAGCTCCGTGCTCCATAAGGAGCAACAAATGATGATGAAGACGATGTTTATTATTATTATCTTCATCATCATCTCTATAATCATTATTCTTATTATTATTTCCACAAATATAAAAACAATTAATTTTCATCTGTGCTGAGAACTCTTTCAGAATCTCAAAAAATTGAGAAAATTAAGAATAATAAATATCTAATTTATCGAATTTTTTCCTCTCCGATGACTTAGGTTACTGGTAATTGTTTCTGGCGGGAAAAAGATGTTGTGCTGGTATTGAACATGGCGGATAATTAATTTCTTATCCCTCGTCACCTTAGTTGAGTGTCAAGACGCTAAAGGCAGAAACACTTTGGTAACGAATTCTGTGTCTGTTAAGAGGATACATCTGATGCATCGCCCGCAGTACTTCACAGTGTCGACATAAATCTCCACAGCCACGTAACACACAAGATAAAAGTCTATAGGTGTCTACTTGGCCTTCTAAGTTACGAGACACGATCTTCTACACAGTTTTGCTGGTTCTGCAAGGGAAGACAAAAGTTATCAAAAATAATATGGAGCCAATAGATCGAGTTGACTTTTTGACACGTGACCATTTGGATAAAGCGGATTGGCTATTACGGGTGAGTGAATGTTAAAATTCCCATTTTGTTAGCATCTCTGTCTGCGTAATTGACTGTTGGTTTGTTTATTCGTGTGCATATTATCTCTTGCGTTGTCCCTCTCTATGTCTCTGCCTCTACTTACTATGAAATATGCTTTTATATTGGTGTGTGCATGTGTGCGTGCATGAGTACTTGCATGCATGCGTTTCTTTATGTAAGCGAGCAAATTTGGCGATTCGGTCAACGTATCTAAATAGTTCAGTAGAATTTCGAGCCACTTGGTCCATGGGTACCAAATGTCACCTTCCTATTAATTTTTTTTTTCCTGCCTGTGCAGGATTCGAACTCACTCAATCTAGGTTGCAATTTCTGAAAATTTGCTATTTATTCTTGATTTTATCCATTCTTCCAACTGCAGACGGCTTGAAAGCAACCCTTTTCTAAAATATAAACTTACATTTCTATTGCCAACTGCGATTGTTCCACAACGTCCTGCCCTGCCTCCTTCTCCTATCTCCGTATAGATTCTAACGGTGGAGAATGGAGCCAGCACTGTAATAGGTTTTACAGTGCCTGAGTTAACTCATTCGCTCCTTAAGGAGCATGCAGTCAAGATTGCAAGCATAATTCTCTGAGAATCCTTCACCAAGAACATGCATGCCGTCCACAACGGTGGTTTCTATAGCAATTGTTTTACGTAACAGGTTGCCAGTCCATCAAAACCTATTACTGGTATTTTTTTATATTTTTATTTTTGAGCTTTTTAACCATTCCACAATCGACACGACAAGATGCAGTTTCCTAATTTGTGTTATAAGTGCCCGTTTTTATGACTGTCCCTTCTGATCCACGTGTTTCATAGACCACTTTCTGCGGTGGCGACTAGACCGCTTACATCTACTTCTACAGTTATGACTTATGCTGCGTGTTGCACCCTACAATATGATAGATGTATGATGGGTATGGCCTATGGACTATTATCAGTAAGGTCTCCAGAAACGGGCTTGTTAAAAAGGAAGAGACCTCTTCGAGATAATGTTGAGAAAAAGAGAAGATGAATGCTGTTCACTAGATAGTGTTATCTAATAAATCATGAAGAGTTATTCTGTATCCCTGCGACATTAACTCCTTTCCCTAATATCTCGACAAAGAAAGACCCACCAACATCCAAATTGAAAGATGTTGCCTATATGTAAATACTTAACACAGACAGCACGGATTATCCTTTTACTCACTAACGAATAAACCATCATTGCGGCTATGCAGTTTATTTTTATTTTTATTTTTTATTTTTTTATAATGTAAAACTTTTGCCTCGTTTTGACGAGGCGCGCACGTTCAACATAGTCGGTTATATTAGGGCGCATGTCCAAATATTTAAAGACCCTTAGGTCTGGGAATTATATTAATGCAGTTTATTTGTTAAATATATACACATATAGGGTTAATAGAAAGTAAAAACAGATGATTATAGAAGACAATATGTGAACTTCATAAATAGATGAATAAAATGCCGGCACCATTGTCGTATCCAATAAATTAATATGAAACAAATATAAAGGTATGTTATCAGGCACTCGCAGGAAACAAAGAAGCAGAACACCAGACAACAGAAAAACAACAGACACGAGTGGCCCACCCAGGACCCGAACACCGGACCCCCCGCGCGACAACCCCGCCCAGCCATGCAAGCGAATCACACCATCCGCTCTGCCATCCACGCACCATCAAAAAATGATGCCCCAACGGCAGGCCAACAGTGCGAACCACAATACACGACACCAGAAGTCCTCCATGGGCAGGCAGTTCAGCCTATTAATGACGCAATCACTTCTGTTGTATTTCTATCAAGCAGTATAGGCCGAATCCAACAAGACCCTTAGGACTTTCCAGTACAATACCAAACCTACCCACTATCCTGTTCTCACTGTTCTAGTCTACTATCATTTACTGGACACAGTATTAAGGTCCTAAGGGTCTTGTTGGATTCGGCCTATACTGCTTGATAGAAATACAACAGAAGTGATTGCGTCATTAATAGGCTGAACTGCCTGCCCATGGAGGACTTCTGGTGTCGTGTATTGTGGTTCGCACTATTGACCTGCCATTGAAACATCATTTTTTGATGATGCGTAGATGGCAGAGCGGATAGTGTGATTCGCTTGCATGGCTGGGCGGGGTTGTCGCGCGGGGGGTCCGGTGTTCGGGTCCTGGGTGGGCCACTCGTGTCTGTTGTTTTTCTGTTGTCTGGTGTTCTGCTTCTTTGTTTCCTGCGAGTGCCTGATAACATACCTTTATATTTGTTTCATATTAATTTACTGTTTACAGGCCTCAGGTTTCCCTCCCTTATTTGTAATAAATGTTTGTCGTATCCAAACGTTGGCGTGGATATGTTTCCTTGTAACTTTGTGAAGTTTGTGATATTCTGTCTTGCAAATTCTGATATCCGGACGTAGGTTTTCTATGTTCTTTCCGATTAGACGCCAAACACTTAGTGTGTAGACTCAGATTTCTACAGGACGCTTTCTCTTTGTGAACTACTTAAAAACACTTTTAGAATTAATCCGGCACTTTGGAATAAAACTGTGAATCAAAGCTAACGTTTCTGGGACTCCACTTTGCACCACGGATGTTTGTAAAAACGTAATGAATTATTCTACGCGTCTCGTTATATTCTTAGCCGCAAATATGTCATAATCCTTGGGCTGCGTATCTAGTTCTACTCTTCCATCCACTAATTTATCCTCCTCCTTGCGATCGCCATGCTTTTCGTGCTGGCTAGCGAGACCAGGCCTGTCAATCGGTGAAAAAGGGCGGGATCATTCTTTCACTTAAATTTTCGGCTGCATGTCAGGTGATAAAAAACGTGGGTTGTGATTGATCGCCTGATAGAGCAATTGTTTGTCGTGGATTGAGTTAAAGTTTCTTTCTAAAGATTTGTCTCCATTGTTAATCGGTGTTGCAGCGTCCAGTGGCGGCTTTCTTTGTCACCTCACACAAACAAAATTTAAGCTTCTATCAAAGGCAAACCATCTGAATTTCGCGCAATGCTCCCGCTGGACTTCAATCTAATCTCCTTTGTCTTCAGCTGCTCGCTACTCTTGTTGAATCATACGTAGTGACACCCGCATGTTTAATTAAGGGAAAAAACGAACTCCCTCATCGTTAATATTGCAGTACTGTCACGAGTGGTGAAAAAAGTCTGTCTGCGGCAAGGCAAAAGTCTGAGTGAAGACTGAAAAGGTAGATGTGAATTAAGTGTAGAATGTGAATGGAGTGAAATTTAGCTGTCATGAGTAAAGTTATGAGGATGTCTATCACCTGCCACTCAGTGACACTGTTTTAATGCTACCCCTCATCCCGCCTCTCTTGTACTGTAATGTTGTACAATGAGTAAGGACTACGTACACATTAAGTGATCACACATGCAACAAATAACAGGTAGAAGTAGGAAGAGAATTCTGTTCCGCTAATATTTATATGTTTTTATTAAATATATATAAAAGGAAATAAAGATTATACCTGAACAAAGTCAGGGAAACCCAATTACAACAATATCACGCAAAGAAACAACAATGAAATTATGGTTAACACTCCAGAGTGACAGACTAATGGAAATGACAACATACATCCAGATTACCAGAAATCCATCTATCATACACTATTCCCATCGAAGGTTCCAGGTGAAACGACCTTGATGTGGCCACGTAGTAAATGCAGAGTGGAAAGTAAATTGACTTTCTGACAACCCAAAATACACACACAGACCCCAACCTACAGCTAAATAACCCCTACCCCACGTGTCAGTGACACTGTGTCACTGAGTCCTTTTCTTCCTGTGATATGTTTTCCGTACAATGGAAGGCTATTCTCTCCCCTTTCTCTTCTCTGGCGAATTGTAAAAATAACAGTTAAATCCACAACATGCAGACCTCAGTGGGAAATACTGTCCACGGGTAACACAAATGTTAAAATAACCCGGTACCCAAAGGGTTAGGCAGGGCTGAAAATCAGGTTGTGTTGGCAACTCACCCTACTATAACCAATGACGCTGGCCAGTCAAAATGTATCAGAGCTGACGCGCGTTCCCGAAGATAGGTGAACTTGGATTGATTCCCAGCTCTCTTTCGCTGGGATGCAGCTGGAGCAAGTACTGACACTTGGTACTATAGGAAAATTTACTCCACGTCGAATTGGTCGCAAATTGCGAGTTAGTCAGCAATTTAATGGTCGCTGTAACAAATCCAGCTATAGCGACTTTTTGTTGCACATTAATCAAATGCAGGAAAGCAGTAGTAAATCAGGAACAAATCAGGATAGGCGAAATCAGACGGTGACTTAATAAGTCTCCCAGATTCTCCGGGCAGTTTATAGGAGCTTCACTGAATAAAAATACGTACAAAACGCTGTATGCCACTAGCCTTAAGTAAGGTTCCACTCTCTAGATATATATAATTTATAGTATAGCGAGACAGGTACAGTTTACATTATCTCAACAATCTTCGTTTACATAAAATATATATATTGCTTGGAAATCCCTTCGGGCCACTGTTGATTACAGGTGCTTATGAGCGGCCCAACCAGGTAACCTCAACCGAGGGCATCCCCCCTTTGTTACTGACCAATCGATAGCCAAGCGTAATGTAGGTGAGCTTGGCGGGTCTACATGTGAAATCACAAAACAGTCGTACCCATCCAACCAGCGGTTATGCAAGGCTGTAGGCCTGTGTATGTGTCGTGGTTGAGTTTGAGTGTAGAGTATTTGTCGAGTTGGACAACAGTAGTGAAATCGACAAGGGATAGTGGACTGACAGAGTTATAGATTACACTTTAGATAAGGTGTAAATAGGAGATGGACTTGAGACAACCTGGAAGAAGATTTATTCAAATGATCTCTCTCTCCAAGCCACAACTCACTTATGTCTGTCTAAGCATCTCCTGCTCTCACTCTTTTCTCTTATCATACATAGAGATTCTAGTAAAGAGCTAAAAATACAAATATGGATGGAAAGGTCGTGAACAGCGTATTAATAAAGGTGTAAACTTTATTAAAGAAGAAAAAGCATGGAATTAATGCATATCATCACAACAACATAAAATTACATCAATAATCAACTAATCATCAATAGTCATCAATAATCATATACACCAACAACCACACACACAGATCACCATTTATAAAACCTGTAGAACACAGAGAGATGAAATAACTGAGTGTCAGCCCGTCCGTTTTCGGGACCATATGAAATAGCTCCAGTAAGTGGATTTTTCGTATATATCCTCCATCGGTGATGGAATTAACCTGAATAAAATCACTGTATAGGCGCCATCATTGGTGATTCCTCCCTACTGGCGCGAGGTGGGCTGGAAGACTCTATTTACCTTCTGTTTACCAAAATGAATAAAGTGCGTGGCAGTCCGTCCGTTTTCGGGGACCAGATGAAATAGTCCAGACAGTGTGTTACTTGTAGATCCTTCGTGAGGGACTATGCCTACAAAACTGTCCTTGTTGGTACTATCATTGGTGACTTCCCCCTACTGGCGCGAGGTGGGCTGGGGGACGCTGTTTATCTCCTGCAGACCAACTGAATGAACTTAGCGACAGCCTGTCCGCTTTCGGGGACCAAGGGGAATAGCTCCAGTAAGTGGTTTTTTCGTATATATCCGCCATCGGTGATGGAATTAACCTGAATAAAATCACTGTATAGGCGCTATCGTTGGTGACCGCTACTCGCGAGAGGGGGGCTGGAACTCTGTCCATAGATGGCTGCTCATACGTGCGAGGTTTTAAGTATCCAGAAAATACACCAGAAGAAGTCACTTGAGGACAAAGAGACCCAGGCGCGCTTATCAGGCGCAAGGCTCCGCTTGGCTGTAAATCCTGTTTAAACTGGTTTGGCTGTGGTTTGCTGAGTGCCCCGTTTAGGCACAAAAAAGGCGGGTGATATGGAATTCTGCTATAGGCATGCTGGGCGGGTTTGATATTCTGGAAGCCGCAATGCTCTGGCTGGTAATCCAATAGGCGAGTAGAGAACTACTACTGCGTTTGGCGATTACAGATTTTGCGTTGGCTCCGTTGCACTGCGTGAGCTTAACTTGGCGTTGACAAAAAAAAGGGTTTTGATTCAGGAACGGGGTTGACGATTCGTTGCTAGATGTATACAGAAACCCTCTAGATCGAAGAGTATATGACTTTCTTCGCCTGACTGAAGTCTGCTCTAGCGATTCGGTCTTCCTGAAACTGAGACCCAAAAAGAGACACCCTTTTACTTCAAGCAAATAATAAATCACACTAACTTTATACAGAAAGTTTCGCTCCACTATGGGATTAAATTTATTGTAGTTATTGCTATGATAGTTTAGGGCTGTCTTTAACCATGTCTCCTGTTCCTTAAAAATATCAATTATCAACACGCGCCCGCATAGTCTTAATATCTTTTGCACCCCCAGGTACTTGTCAGTAAATGTTCTGACAGCCAAATCTCCTCCTCTTCTCCCAATCTCAACATACAGGAAACCTAACCTGTAGTTACAGTTAAAAGAATATGCTTATTCATCTTACAACATTAAATGAATTTACATAAACAGATTACAGCATTTGACATTACACAAATAAATCGTATGTCCCATTTGGAAAATATATTAGCATTCCACAAAATGAGTACAAAGAAAATGCAATGTTCTTGCTATAATAATACAGTTGTGGCTAGATCATACGATATAATTATATCTATGCCTGGTGACTGCTTTCAGTGAAAGTTATAGACTAGTGCCTAGCCACACAAGTAAGCATAAAATGATCCTCCCTTGCCACTAGAAATATCTATCAAAAAGGAATAAGTGACTATCTCCTATAATCCAGAGTTATTACCTGCATCTCACTATTCAGTTTTTAAAGTGAACAATCCACACCTGACATTATCTTACAGAAATGACAGTTAATTTTGCTGACTCTTAACCCAATGGTAAGCATTCGTGGACTGATTCTACGCCTAATATCTGTTATTGTAAGTTTAACATTTAACCCATGATAAACCGTAACAGTTTAAGCACCACTTAATAGGCCGTAGACAGCGCTACCTTATCACTGAATAAATTACTAGGAGAAGTCCTCAGAAATAAATTCACTTCCCTAACAGATATATATAAAAGCTAACATGAATCTAATATTATAATTATAAGATATGCCAACTCACCCCGAAAATGACTAGAACATAGGCAAACACATTCTAGTACTGTGTTAAAGTTTGCCTTATCTCATGATGGTCATCTACGGGCCAGGAAAATTTACGAATGTCTTTGTCTATTAAAACCAGTCTACTCTTATAGATCACAAGGGACGCTCCCCTCGGACACCTGGCCTGCATATTTCTACAGAAGTTCGGCGAAAGACGTAATCTAGAGTAAGACAAAAGAAATCATGCGAAAGTTCCCCAGGTAGAGAAATGCATAACATTATGCTCTATCTTGTCTAAGGGGCGAAAACCCAAAGACTGACCGCGGGTTTGTCTCCCCCTGTTTCCAGGATGCATAATATTATGATCCGAAGCAGCGTTCTGGAAGCCAAACACAGGGACCCTTTCGCTCGTGATCAAAGGCTTTAAACGTAAGAGATATTCCCCTGGTCAGACCAGGTGCGGCTTAGATAATATTATCGTTCGCTGACCGCTACAGGCCGGAACGTAACCAAACCTCGGGTGGGGTTTGAGAAGGTGAAAAAGTTTGGCAACGAAGGTAGAAAATGAAAGAAAAAGAAAATACAAAATGACGAGGAAAACCAGGACATTTAAAAAGTAATCAAATTATGGACAAGATGGTAAAATAGATTATCGGTCACGTGACAAGTGCCCCCCCTTTTAAAGTTCGAGGAATACGGACAAAAAATGACAGTAATTTATCTTTTCCATCGATGTCCGTTATATGTCGTTAGAACCTTCTATAATCATAACCAAAATCGTATCCAATTTCTGTCAGTACTGTATGACTAGCTCCGAGTTCATTTCTTTTCTTCCCTCTGTCTAATAGACGTTCAGCGAATTGGATTTTGCGAGGCCAGTCGGCGCTGACGCCCTTCGTTTCCGTGTGAACCTGATCTTGGTTACACCATTCTCTGTGCCTGTTTATGGCCCGAAAAATTATCCGCACTTGAAACTCCACGGCCACTGCGTAGATAATCCGCTTCGTTATGTGTGCAGGTGGCGTAATATCATCCACGAGTGCTGCCAACGGAGCGATGTCTTTATGTGATATTTTTACTCAGTCACGGGGACGCAGGCGTCTGGCCTTGATTGAACCCTCCGTGATAGCTGCCTAGCCTCTATAGATGGTTTTTTATCATATGCGGTGTGTACGCTCAAACAAGATTGGTAAATACCTCGGGAAGGCCGCGTATGGTATCGTGGTCGGAGTGGATACATGCTCCAGCAATTTTCTATCATCAGACTCTCTCGACACCTAACTCACCCTTGTTGTCCCGGATGCCAACGCTGCAGGTGTACGGAGAGCATAATGATTACAAGTCCTTTCAGACCTGTGCCGTGTCTAAATGCGCTGTGATGGATTGAGAGACGTCTGTCCTGTGCAGATGACCTCTGTCAGGATCGCATCTCGGCATTGAGCGGCTAGAGGCTGATTGATCATGATATGATCCGGAATGGACTCATGGCCCCGTGGCACAATACCGTGGGCGATAGGCCCAGCGTGAGTAGGGTATTTAGAGTGGCACTCGGGAATAAATAGCGCATTTGAATCTGACAAGAAATCAGACTAGGCCTAGATACCAGAGAGTTATACGCATGAGGATCTATGTGTGCCCTAGAAAAATCACACTCTGCTGTGTGGGGGTGGGGATTGAGATGATATCGCTCGATAAGTTGCCTAGTGTGGTGAACACATATCTACGCGTACATGAGGGAGTGCAAGTGGTCTTGTATGTGAGTCATCTCTACCTTATTAGACAATGTCGCGTGGAGCTATACACGATTAGGGCTCCTACACTTCGATACTAATGGCTCCACTATGTGACTGAAGGTGCTGGCTGTCTGTGTGTCCAGGATCTTGTGCCACCCTGTAGAAGGTTTGGACGTGGTGAAGGGGCCGCCTCACTAACGCTCAACTGATCATGGAATAGGGGGCTGATCTTGAGTGACCGCCTTGGGAGAGAGTATCGATGTAAGCTGTCATCAGCAATCTGACTAAATATGTGAGAATATTACATCTGCCAATCGGGACGGGAAGGAGGCTACATCTACCGATGCTATCCACTTGAGGTATCTGAGACTTTCTGTCCTGCAATGCGAGAGTACCACGTTACATCCGATTAAGTGTTGACTCTAGTATGCCCCCGAGACGGGACTGACGATGCTAAAAGATCATCAACCTAACTGGGACATGCGTTTGAGATACAGTTTAAGGTAGCGAAAGATGCACTCTCAGGAGAAAATCAACTCTGCGCGCTACGGTGTGCTCTGAGATGTTACCTTGGCAGACGATCTCATTTGTGTAGTACAGAGCGTCAGTGCCTCGAGTTACGGTGGCGACTTTTCAATGCACGATATCAGTCAGCCTCAGCGTTGCGATAGGGGGTGGAAGAGCAAGGCGCGTTAGCGACTCTCCACGTCTTATATCTGCATGAGGTGACACTTGAGCAGCTCTAGGTCGCATGGTGATGAATCGGCTAACTGATGGTATCTGAATCTTGGCTCAGTATACCGACGAGTGGGGGCGCTAGGAATCTTCGCTAAATCTCCAGTAGATTACGCTGTAGATGAGATTCAAACTGGCCTCCATCCCTATTGTCTCGACGTTGATTCGCTGCAGGTGCATCTGTACGATGCCATGCTACCGTTAGACATACGAGCTTTTGTTAGATTTGCATGGCCTCAGGGTGTATGTGCTGGTTTGTATAGGGGGAACATATGAACAAGTTTTCATGTATCACATGCTTCGTATTGCAGATGCTGCACGCTGTGTGCAGTATTCCTGCATCTAGTACTGGGATACATGTTCATCCCGGATGTTGCAGTGTAAATATTGCGATAAGTATTGCTTTAGTAGATCTGAATGGTAACAGAGACGATCCACCTAACGATGATTTGACTAGAGATATGGTCGAGATTGTTTGATCATCGCGCTTTGGAGCCAATTCGCTGAGAGAGTGGGCTTAGACTGCACTCTATCTTTCGAGAATCATGTTACGCCTGTAGGTTCCGGGTTTTATGCTGAGACTAGGGCGGCATCTGTCTTCTCTGTTATCTTATTACACGCGCAGCGTAGGATTTTCGCGAGATTAGGGCCGCCATGTCACAGTTAAGGGTCTTTGGTTATAAGACGATGAGCCGATAAATTAGCCACTTGCATGCTTGTTAGATCCTCTGTTTCAATCCTTCCCGAATGTGTGTAGATAGTAGCCATGGTGTAGTGTTCCATTCTGATTTGTTCTTGGTAGCATGCTGAGGTTTCTTTGGTCTTTATGGTGTGCCTTATCTATCCGAGCTATATACGTTCTGCATCTTCTACTTCACACTCTGTACCTTCTACATAGCTTGTGTCTGATAGATGAGACAACTTCTGTGCTTCTACGTTATATCTGTCTCTCCTTGGGGGGGGTTCCCTATCTGCTTGTTAATCAGGCGAGTATGATCATCTCTAGGCCTACATACTTTGTCGGACGTTAACTAGCTCTCATCTGGGCGTGGTGCGACTATACAGCCTGAATTAAAGGGACACGTGCTCTGTACCAGTCTAAACTGGGCTAGATTCATAACAGGGAGGGGGGCTATACGAGGGCTATATACTGATAAATGTCTAGGTTACTTGTCAGTGATCTAAGTATAGGCATTGTGATTTTCCGCATCTAATCCTTGTACTTCCAATTGTACTTAGCATACTCAACCCGAGGGCAATCTATGCAACATTTATCTTGTTCGGCACATTATATAAGGTGCCAGTGAGCAAACACACGTATAGAAGAGAATAGAACCTAAAGAGAAATTACTTAGTTACCCCAAGTCCAATAGATGCACTGTTGATTCAACCTATATTAGTCAATAAAATCTTAGGCATAAGCCTACAGGGAACCTTTAAAAAACTAAGAAAGTATCTGCTAGATACTCCTTCGATATACGAAATAGTATAGACCCCAAAAAACTTCCAAAAATAATGTAAGTGATGTAAAACTTAATTACTATCACTCTCACCCGAGTTCTAGTCACAAGTACTTAGTACTTGAGAGGGATATTGTTGTTTAATATCATCCGAATAAACGGACACACCCCTCCCTTGGTACTAGATGCCAAGCTAGTAAATGAATATCTAGAGCTTAACTTTATATCAGATTTAATGGAGCTACTCCTAGAAAACATATTAATCCATTTAAAAAAAAAAAAATTCTGACTTCTTACTACCAAATAGGTCACGTTACTGATTTGTCAACCCCAAATAAACTCAACGCACAAAGTCGATACACATAAAACCTTTACCAAGTGTCTAATAGCATGTAGCTAAACTGAACAAATAAATGTAACTCTTATTTTTTTGTTTGTGTAGCCACGAGAAAAACGCTGTTCCGAATTCCCTCCACAAAAGAAATAGATTCCGATATGTCCTAGGGGAAAAAGAAAAGTCCGATAATCCTGCCGAACTCTAAACTATAAGACATCAAGATAGAATTTTGTAGGATGAGAATATTCCCTACCAGTACTGCCACCTCTTCTGTTGCGATTTGACTGCAGATGTAGTACCAATATTTCCGCGGCAGAGGCACCACCCATTTGTCTGGTTGAGTTTTGAGTGAAATTGAAGTATCTTGTCGAGATGGACTCACTGTACAGTAGACAATACCGACAAGGGATAGTGGAGCTGACAGCTGTTTATCATATTACACTTTAGAATAAGGTCTGAAAATTGCGAACGAACGATGGACTTGAGTAACAACCGACTGGAAAGAAGATTTATTCAAAACGATCTCTCTCTCCATGCCTCAAATCACTTTGTCACATAGTCCTAAGTCACATCTCCTGCTCATCCAACTCTTTGTCTCTTTTCAATAAACTTAAGAGATTATAAGGTAAAAGAACAGCTAAAAATACATATATGCGATGGACACTTAAGGGTTACGTGAAAACAGCGTATTATTAAATAAAGGGTCGTAAACTTTATTTAAAGAAGAAAAAGCATGGAAATTAACATGCATATCATCACACAAAAACAACATAAAAAATCAAATTCATCAATTACTCAACTAATCATCAATAGTCTCATCAAATAAATTACATATTTCATCCAACAACCACCAACACACATGATCCTCCATTTATAACAACTGATGAAACACAGAGAGATTCGAAATAAACTGAGTGTCAGCCCCGTCGTTTTCGGGACACATATGAAATAGCTCACTGTAAGTGGTTTTTTCGTATAATTTCCTCATCGGATGATGGAATTAACCTGAATAAAATAACCTGTATAGGCGCTCATTGTAGGATTTCCATCACCTACTGTGCGCGATGGTGGGCTGGACGACTCTATTTACTTCTGTTTACCAAAATGTATATAGTGCGTGGCACAGTCCGTCCGTTTTTCCAGCCGGCGACCAAGATGAAACTAGTCCAGGACAGTGTGTTACTGTTGATCCTTCGTGAAAGGGGCACATATGCCTAACAAATCACTGGTCCTTGTCTCCAAGGTACTATCATTGGTGATTTACCCCCTACTGGGCAGCAAGACCCAAGAGTGGGATGAGGCAGGACGCATGTTTATCTCCTGAGATCACAACTGAACCATGAACTTAGCGGACCAGCACCTAAAGTCCGCCTTTCCGCCAGGGACCAGGGTGAACTAGCTCCAGTAGACGTGGTTTTTTTCGTTATATATCAGCCCTTCGGTGATGGAAATTTTAAAACACCTGAAAATAAAATGACAGTATCAGGCGCCTATCGTCTGGTCGACCGCCTCTACTCGCGAGTGGGGGGGGGGCTGGAACTATGTCCATTGATGGCTGCTCATACGTGCGAAGAGTTTTTAAGTATCCAGAGAAAATACACACAGCAAGGAAACCATAAGTCACTTAGATGGTACAAAGAGATCAAAGGCGACGCACTTAATCAGGAGCAAGGCTCACGCTTGCTGTAAATCCTGTTTAAACTGGTTCGGCTGTGGTTTGCATGACATAGAGTGCCCGTTTAGGCACAAAAAAGGGCAAAGAGTGATAGTGGAATTACTGCATATAAGGCATGCTGGGGAGGGTTTAGACACAATTTGAAAAGCGCTATTGCTATATGGATTGGTAAATTTCCAATAGGAGAAGTATGGAGGTAAAATATCATAACCTGCATTTGCGATTCACAGATTTTGCAGATTGGCTCCCCGTATTATATGCCTAAACTGCAGTACGAGCTTAACTTGGGAGCGCTTGACAAACACAAAATAATAAGGCGTCTATTGTTTAAGAGTTAAAAGGGAAAAACGTTGACACAGATCTTCGATTGCCTAAAGCATCGTAAATAACAGAAACACCTCATAGATCGATAAAGTCACGTATAATGACACCTTTCTTCGGCAACCTGACTGAAGTCACCACTTGCTCATAGCCCGATTATCAGAGTTCTTACCTGAAAACCCCGAGAGACCCATAAAGAGGACACACCTTTCTTTACTTCAAGCATATAACTTTAAATCCACCTCATAAACTTACTATAACAGGCCAAGGTTTCGCTCCACTATGTGGATATTTTATATTTTATTGATAGTTTATTGCTTTGATAGTTTTAGGGCTGTACTTTTTTTATAACTTTCTCCTATTCTAGTTCCTTTAAAAAATATTTATCATAACAAATCTTATCAAACTCTGCGCCCTCTGCTAGTGGAAAACCAATAACCGTGTTGTGACGGTTTGCACCCACATAAATAGGTTAACCTCTCGTAAGTTAATCGTATCCTGATCACCAGAGCATATAATCTACCCTCCTACATTATACCAAAATATCAAACTACAGAAACCTAACCTGTAGTTACAGCTTAAAAGTACACTTATGCCCTTTAATATCATCATAACTATCAAACATTAAATGAATATTTACATATATCGTTTACATACTGCATTTGGATCATTACACAAATTAAATCGTACTGATCCCCTTTTGGAAAAAATATATTAGCAATTCCACAAAATGACAGTACAACCAAGAAATTTTAGCTTATTGGTTCATATGATATAATATTACAGTTGTGGCTAGGTTCATCTACGATACTAATTATTTTCTATGCCTACCGGTGACTGCTCCCCATTCAGTGAACACGATAATAGTACCTAGTGCACCTACAGCCACACAAGTTAAGCCATAAAAATGATTATCCCTATGCAACTAGAAATATCTAATCAAATAGGATTAATTTGCACTATCTCCTATATCACAAGAAGTGAATTTACTGAATTAACTCATATTTCTGCTTTTTATAAACGTGAATCAACTCCACAACTGACTTTATCAACTACAGTATACATGGCAGTCTAATTTTTGCATGATCCTTAACCCAAATCGGTAAGCATTCGTGGAACTGATTAGATAGCCCCAAGTTTTGCCACTTTCGTTAATGCTATGTTTTTACACGCTTATATAACACCACTTGATAAACCGTCATGAAACAGAAACTTATGCTCACCCAATTGAATAGGCCGTTAGACCAGCGTTTATCCTTATCAAACATGAATACTATCTACTAGGAAGACCACGTCCTCAGGAATATATAGAATTTCACTTCAACACCTAACTGATATATACTATAAGATAACATGATATCTGATATTAATAAATTATAAGAATATGCCAAACTGTGGTAAAGATGGAATGATATTAAATATCTATAGGGGACTTAAGTGTTTCGGACTAGAGATCCAGTGCTGAAGTGATACTCTGTATATAACTAGGTGTTGGATGTTTTACAGATAACCTTGATTCGATTTCCAACATTATACTCTTCGTCAGAATTAATCTCTGGATACTTTTGTGCATTGACTACGTTAACAAATGTCTGCAGGGTTTTTATTGACTAAATTGATGAAGTTGAAAGTAACAACATCATCAGACAGAATCAAACATATTTAATTTATTCCACCCCACACTTGTCCACATCACTGTGACCCACTCACACACAATTTAAACCACTTATAAGGACTATCTTAAATGAGGGCACTGGTGAAATTTTCCAAATCTTATTCAGATGGTATTTTATTTTCTTTTCACTAAATATTTGTTTCTGATTCATTTACAAAGTGAACCAGGAATCACAATGCAATTGTTAATTAAAAACTTATATTGTAAGAATTTTCAATATGAACCTTGTAATGATATATATTCTATTTAAAATAATTTATCCTATGATGTAGTCACGTTGTTGTAGTGGTATATAGACTGGTCAATAAATGGTTATTTTTTTTACAAGCTAATGTTGTTAATTGTCTTCTTATGACTTCAAGTGTTTTTGTTTATACTTTGGACAATAATTTGGAGGAATAGTTCCAGTTTTCCAATCATCAATTATTAAACACTGTATTTTCCACTCTGTTTTATTATTATAAAGTCAGATTTTCAGAAGGGAGAGACCTAACTCACGCGAGCAGGGAGGGGGGCCGGGGCAGGCCATAATGTTAAGAGCTCCTCTACGGCCACACAGCACCCTTCCCCTATCTTTCGTGATGGCAAGGCAGGAAAGCACTCCTACCTGCTCGATAAGCCATCCTCGTCAGTTCTGAGAGAAAACCTCACTAGGTCCACTTTATGACCCTCAGGGCAAAAGTGTATGACTGTCAGACACCTCTCTAGGTTCCTGAAAAAAGCCTCAGACAACGGTTGTCCCACCCCTCTTACCATCAAAACTGCCTACACCCAAATGCCTCATTCACATTTTAAGGGACCTCCGGTCCACCCAATTCATGGAAAATAACTACAAGAATTTACAGTTGACCAATTTGGACAAATCGTATACTAAGCACAATTTCAGCCCCATCTGCCACGATATGTTCCTCAGGCATCTTTCATCTTAGAAAAAAAATATGCAACTCGGGCTCAATCGCAACATGGTCTCCGGTAGTTAGTTTATTTGAATTGTGCGTGATGACCCCTGACGCCTTCCCCTAGTCTTCGTCTTCATATGGGGCTCTGCGTCATCACTAAACCAATGTGCACTTATAATGGCCCCTGGTATATGATTAGTGCTATTTTTTGATTACTCAGCCCTTTAGCATCGTTTTCCGCCTCAAAAACACACACCCACCCACCCCCCCTCCCCCCCCTTACTAGCTATCCCATAGCCAGATTTTTTTGTCCGAATACTTTTACGTGGGCAAGTGAAATAAATCGAGTTCTCTAGTGGTAGGAGACACACGTAACCCTTTTCACAATATTCAACGTGTGGTTAATTGAGTTGCACAGTGGTTTGGACAAATACAAAGAGGCTGAGTTCGGTTGTAGATAAATACTGCCCATCTGAGCGATTACTGTTTTTGTGGTGTACATTGGACTATCAACTCAAACTATTTCTTTTTGGCCTACATATAATTTGTTAATTCCTTGACTCTCATTCTGAGCTAACGTATTAACACTATTTAATTATGTCTCAGCATTAAAGTCCCAATAACGGTTTAACAAACTTTTTCTTTTATCTTTAATATTGGAGGGATAAGAGTCTTATCAACCACCATTTGGGTCGTTTAAGATGAGGGATTTTGTATGGAATGGGGACGATAGTAAGTAAAGTGAGGGATAGAACTAGTTTCTTTAGAATATACTTTTACAGGTCGGGCGGGGGCCCGGCCATACACATTAATGTGAACCTTAGGGCAGCTCTGCGGCTTCGGGCGGGGAGATATTTTAGGTGCCCAGTTTAAACTTCGTATTTGTTAGGGAAACACGGGGTGCATAATCTGTTGAGGAGGAAGGGATAGGGGTGGGGGTTGTTGCTACAATAATTTACATCTCATCTCATAAGCTACCCACCACACTAAAACAAATCGCGGTAAGTGCTGTTTTATTCTAATCACATGCTCGATTGAAATAATAATAAAAGCTATCTAAAAAAAAAGCTGAAGCTGCTTGCAAAGGACCCTCATTACACGCCAGCCTTAGTGTTTACACTTTAAATATGTTGTATCGCAACGACTGACTATATATATGTAACGTAAGTTTAATTGCCAACTCCGAAACCGTTCAACGGCTTTCACGCCCCCATTTCCTTTCTTTCTATCACTTAGCTCCATTACTGTCACTTTCGATTTTTGGAATAACGGTAAGTGTAAATAGATGTTAAAAATGACAAAATTGTTATTGATTATGGAATTTTAAAATACCTTGGGTCACGCTATGCAGATATCTCAAGGTCTTTTTCTTAGAAAGGTCAAAAATAGCTGTTAGTTCTAAGTACACCAAGAGGTATTCACTATAATTCAGAATAGAAATAGAACATAGATAGGCAATGCAGTGAGTATTGAAGCAAAATAATTTATGGCTCATTCTATTCGTCGTCAAAATTCAACTCGGCTTGATATGAAAACGTTTCTTTTTGAAGAGCTCAGTAAATTTTGTCTATCCTCTAACTGGCGCAGAAGAAAACTCACGGAAGCATTGGGAGTAGGTCTGGCATTGTGTGAAGTCTGCATAGGGGAGATGGTAACTAATTGACCCACAGGACATCAGGTCAAAAGCGTGGATTTTATTGTTAGCCATTGTTTGGAAAGCGTATTATTTTACGTTTTTCAATTCCCCTAATAATATTGGATACTAGAATTTCCATACCAAACCACCGACCACACAAACATACACACCGAAATTGTACCTCTTAGATAACATAGGCACACTATAATCACTTTTCAGACTTCAGAGGACTACAATGTTCTGTCTAGTTTTTATAAGTTTATATGCAACACATACATATCTATTAGCCTTGGTCATCTTCGGGCGAGCGAAAACTATTCCAACGAATGTCTTTGTTATTCAAAATACAAACAAAGTCATAAACTAATTATAGAATCATCCAACGGGACGCTCCCCCCCGTCGAATAAAACCTGGCCTGCCAATATTTCTAAGATGTTCGGCGGGAAACGAAAAAAAGAACGTTCAAACATTAGAGTAAGACAAAAAGGAAAACCATACGTGCGAACAAGTTCCCCACTAGGACTTTAGGAGAGATATGCCCAACTACAATACTATTATCGACCTATCATAACTAGTATAAGCGGGCCGAAAACCCAAAACGGGGACTGACCGAGGCCCACGACGCTTTCGTCCTCCCCACTCGTTACCAGGATGGCCATAATATTTTGATCCGACAGCAGCGTTTACTCCGCGAAAGCCAAACACACGGGACCCTTATCGTATAATCAACGTAGCAATCAAGGCTCTTTAAAACCCGTAAGTGATCATTTCCAACTGGTACTAGACCTGGTGCGGCCTTAAGATATACAAATATTTCGATTCGTCTATCCGCAAACAGGTCTACCCGGAAAGTAAACCAAAACCTCGTAGGTGGATGGTAATTTGAGCAAGGTGAATAGTTTCAGGACAACGATGGTAGGCAAATGAACACTCATAAAAGAAAAAGAAAATACACACAATGACCCGAGGAACGTCCGGAGCGAGGAAAAACATGGACTTTAAAAAAAAGTAATCAAAAAATATCGGCCAGATGGTAAAAATATAGACTTATCCGGTCAATGTGACTGTATAGTATCATTCGGACTTCTGCCAACCATAAACACTTTGCACCTGTCCCGAGCCTGATTTTATTAAACGGCCACTGCCATGGAACATTTATAACCGCACCCCGCACGAGGCGTGCTCTTCAAAATTAACACACAAGCAAAATTTTTTACAAAAAAGAACCGTATAGGGTTACTTTCCAATTGGCTGTAACAACTTGAATAACATCAAACGATTGTTAGGTACGTATACAAAGACTTTGATTTGTTTTAATAATTTAATGAAAATATACCAAAGATATTTGCAAACCAAAATGTGCAAAATAAGCTACTAGTACTAAACAAAACTGTACCATATAGAACTTCGAAAGTGAAAGATCAACTGTATAAAGGAGAAAACAGACAACTTCATACCGCGGAGAAATCCAATTAACACAGACACAGCCGATCAAAGAAAAAATGTACATTAGGGAGAAATAAATATAATGACAAAGCACTTCCATCATCATATCTTATCATATTTTTTCGTTTTCTTCTTTACAAATACATGTTTTCTGCTGACATTTGATGATACATGTACTCTCCACAATTCCCTGGTTTCAGTTACATGTTATAAATTTTTACTTCTAATTTTCGGTTACAGACTGTAGATTGATCGACGGGTCATGTACTTCTATCTCATGATGGCTTCCAACGGACGAGAGTGTTTTTCCCTGGAAAACTTGAATAATAGAATAATTTATTGGAAGTCCCAAGTTATGATAATTTATCTAACGATGTGCAGCAATGCATTAATATGTGCCTTGTAAACGACAGCAATGCATGTAAAAAAGCTGTGGACCTCCCCTCTAATATAAGAGCATCGCCATGCATACCCAGTGGAAGAAAAAATAGCGCGCATAATTACTTTGCATCTTGCAGTTCACCGTCGTCTTTCAGATCAAAGGTCTCCCTATAACTCGGCTAATACACTTTCTCAAGATTCTGTAGTACAAAGAAATGCTATTAAAAAAAAATGTTAGGTACTATTGACAAAACACGGTTCGATGCCCTCCTAAATCTGCATCCGTTGCGAATCTCCCGCACCGTACTAACAAGGGTTAAGTAAGAATACTGCTTGCATCGGGCATAGTCGTTAAACAACTGGCGCACTAAGGTATCTTGAGTTGTGAATGCACGCTAAGGCAAAACCTCATTATATACAGGAAAATTTGCAACTGGAAATCAAAATGACTACCAAAAAGTATGGCGGTAGGCTTCTACATGGGGGGCCCATCTGCACAAAATATAGTGTTCGATCTTGCTACCATAAGGAACGAATATTGAGGTGATAATGAATAAAAGGGTTTCAAATCAAGGACCTGCGAGATTCAATTAAATGAATATCAAGTGTGTATTTCCTAAGCGACCTTAAACATTTCTACCCTCTATCACCATTTTCATTTTTGCGCCATCTATCAGAGAGCATAGAATCACACCACTCCTGTATGCGGCTTCCCCTTGTTAAAGGACCACCTGCACCTCAAAGTATTAACATGCTTATTGTAACTGGATAGGTTTGTGTGGTTAAACTTGATTTACATAATGTTGTTGTCCAGACCCATGCACATCCGATACTTAATCCCCCTTGTTTCGACCATGCAGGGCTTTTCAATAGACCTATTTCTGGTCTTACTCGTCACTTTCATAAGACTCCAGGTAACCTTGCACTTGGAGAGTAATATTTCATGCAATAACGGCGCATTTAGATACCTCATATCAACATCGCTATAGTCACGCCATTTAAAAAGGGACACACGTATAAGGTCCTTTGTCTTGTGTGGACTGTCCTATACTGTATAATAGCGGGTAACAAAAGAAGTGTATTTCGACGTCATTAGTAGGCTGAACTTGAACACCATTTTAGTAAACTCTCCAAGGTGTTGTGTCTATGCGGTTCGCACTAATGACCTTCATCGAAATAAATGGCATCATATCTTTGGTGATGCTAGATGCGCAGGGAAGGGATAGTGCTGATTCCTTGCCATAGCTAGGCCGCGGGTTGTCGCCAGGAAAGTTCCTGGTTCGAGTCTTGGTAAGCCACTGACGACAGGTTTGTTTTAATATGTTGGTATAAAGTGTTCTTATCCTTCTTTTATTTCTTACGAGAAACCGTGCCTGAAAACATACCTGTCTTGTTTCCTCTCAAGATCCTATTATTTATTTAAATAGAACACTTATTCTGCCTGTCTTCTTCAAAGGGTCTCTGGAAATCTGCCCCTTTGGGAATGAGTATTTTTCATTGCAAAAACCGGCCGCATTCACAGGTTCCTACATCTAACACAGCTCATATCACGCCATTCACTCTAAAAAACTAAATAAACACCAAACTTAAAGTGCCTCCTGTCATAAACACGTGAAAACTTTTAGGTTGATCATAGTTATATCATTAAATATAAACCTGTTCAAATTCAGCTCCATGAACCAATCTATCCATAATTCCTACGTACATGCCTTAGAGAACGTGGTCTGTTTTCTATTCTTTAAATTAGCGTGATAAATGTGTAAGGTTCCCCGAGAGAACCCACAAAAGATCCAGGACATTACTGCACTCTCAGGCTAAGACCGACTCTACTTCTTCCTTCTTCGTTTCATCCTGGGAAAAAGGACGTTCGGGTCTTTGCAGTTGTTTCGTAAAACATCGGTGAATCAGCGATAATTTTCTCCAAACTTCCTCCCCACCTTCCAACATCACTTCAAAAAATTCTTTAAAATCTCAACCCACCAACCTCACCCAAACCTCCAATCCTCCTACATAATATAATCCCTCATAAACCC
>JAMPIV010022787.1:0-58610 GCA_024509875.1 Oreohelix idahoensis | reverse complement strand
GCACAATTCATACCAAATTTGTCAGCTGCTGCAGAACCTTTGCGATCTCTACTACAGAATGAAACTCCGTATGAATGGTCAGAAGACTACCAACACATATTCAACCACTTGAAGACCCTCATATCATCTGATGCATGCTTGAAATACTATGACATGCAAGCACCCACTTTTCTCATGGTTGATTCCAGTCTGAAAGGCCTAGGAGCAGCACTTTTGCAACCAGACAAAAATCCTGAAGGACACTATGCCAAAGAACTTCGTCCTGTAGCTTACGCAAGCAAATCATTAAGTTCTGGCGAAAAGAAACTTGCAAACATTGAAAGAGAAATGCTAGCTGTACGTTTTGGAATCAAACGCTTCCACACATTTCTTTTCAACCGCCCATTTACAATTCTCTCAGATCACAAGCCACTTGAGATGATTCATAAAAAACCAATAGCTTCAGCACCACCACGACTACAAGCTCTGTTATTGGAAACACAAGGTTATGATTTTAATATTCAGTATATCCTAGGAGAGGATATAGGTCTTGCAGATGCTCTCAGCAGACTACCAAACCCCAACAAGACAGCAGATCTTACCCCAAACATCAAAGTTGATTTTGTCAAGTTTAGCGGTAATCGGCTTGAACACATCAGAGAAGACACAATGAGAGATCCTATCCTTAACTCTCTCAAAGAACTGATATACCATGGATGGCCAAGCTCTATCAGGGAAGTTCCAACACACACCCGTCCATACTACTCTATGAGGGACGAGTTAAGCATCGAAGATGGTCTGATCCTTAAAGGAGATCGCATTATTATACCAGAAACACAACGCGATATCATCCTTAAACAGCTCCATAATAGTCACCTTGGTATTGTGAAGACACAACTGAGAGCAAAAAAAGATGTTTACTGGCCACAGATAAACAAGGACATAGAAACACTATGTAAAAACTGTTCAATTTGCCAAGAACATGCAAATAGGCAGTGCAGAGAACCTCTCATACCATCAGACATACCATTGAGCCCTTGGAGCATTATAGGAACTGATGTTTTCTCAATCGACAATAATGACTATCTTATTATTGCTGATTACTACAGCAAATTTCCCATCATTGAGAAACTTCCACAACCCTCACCATCAGCTGTTATTGCAGACATTACAAAGAAGTATTGCAGCATGTTTGGCATCCCAGATGAAATTAGATCAGACAACGGTCCACATTTCTCAGGTCAAGCATACAGAAACTTCACTAAGGACTGGAAGATCAAACACACAACATCATCACCTAGATACCCTAAATCTAATGGTTTCATTGAGAGACAGATACAAACTATCAAGTCAATCATGAAGAAAACAAGAACAGAGGATGTACACCTAGCACTCTTGAGATGGAGAACAACACCGGTAGACAGTAAGATCGACAGTCCAGCAGAACTTATGTTTGATAGAAGAATTAAAGACCTCCTACCATCTAAGGTCCACTTCCGTCCACAACATAGAGACAGCACATATGATCAACTTCAGCATCGTCAGCAAGTTCAGAAATTCAACTATGACAAATGTGCTAAAGACTTACCACCATTATATCCTGGTCAGCATGTGACTACCTACAACCACAACAATGACACATGGTCAAAAGCAACAATCATTTCCAGAAACCCTGAACCCAGGAGCTATACTTTAAGACCAGACAGCAGCAGCAACCTCCTGAGGCGAAACAGAGTGGACATAAGAGAAATCCCACAGAATACAACAGAACAGAGAATTCCCATGCTTTCAACAGACAATGCAGTAACTCCAGACCTTGGTGCCCCACAAAACCAACAAGCGTCAAGGCCGAAATCACAACCAACTCAAGCTAAACAAGGGACTTCCGCAGAACCACCAGCATTTTACACCACTCGTTCTGGCCGTACAGTGACACCTCCCAGCCGATACAGACAGTGACATATATACTCACACTGAGCATTACACATACTTATCCTTTCTCACATGAAACATTTCGTTGGAAATGTTTGCACACATTTTTTTTTTTCAAAAAAGGGGGGATGTAATATGAATACATTAAAGTACGAACCACACATTGTAATATAATGCGAATCTTGACATGTACGATATTCTGTAAATAAACATGGCTACGAACTGAATATGCTTATACTGAGTGCTTTCTGAAACATGTGTGTGCTTGTGTAGATGACGAGGTAATGCTTATATACATACATCATAACATTACAAGGGGCTTATTACTTAAGTAGTCTCTTCTAATGTAACTAACACCTGAAGTTCGAAACTATAGGAGATTCGAAATGTTATAGTGACAAAAGAACGATGTCCAAGCTACCAAGAAATCAATTAAATTTGTTCAGATTTAATTGGCTTAAGACTTATACATGTGATAGTTGAAAGAGGTCTTGAGTTCATTGACATTCAGAGTGTCCTAGTTGTTGAGTTGACTCACCATTCTCTTTTACATCTTTTATACATCTGCACCTTCGTTTTTTCATATTGAGGAAAATTAGGAAATCCTCACAAAACTAACTAACTAAGTCACAGCGTGGACCTTTAACTGTCCCGGAAAGATTAATTCTCTACATTGACTGTGGTTGAAGTAAAAATATTCCTTTTTGTTCGGAACAGACTGTATTTTAAGATAAAAACCACACTTTTTGCAAAGATTAAGATACTGTAAACAGTGTCCACGGACTCTAGCAGTGCAAATTTTATTACTTGTCTACAATTTTGTATAAACCATTGTGTACCAATTTTATTGCTTCTTACTCATTTCTACTCCCCTCATTATTTCTTTCCTATTGACTATTATCATGTCCGAGTGCAAAAACTCATCAAAATATAGGCAATATCACTACTTCATGGCTTAAACTATCAGGGCTTAAAATTGGTCATTTAAACATTTACCACCTGCTAGGTAAGCTTTCTGAAGTCTCCACCTCCCTCCAACAAAACTTCCACATATTTGGTTTTTCTGAAACCCGTCTCAATGACAAAATTACAGATGATGAAATTAGGATTAATGGATTCACCACCATTCGCAGGGATCCTAACAGACAACATGAAACAGGGCTAGTCATATATATCTCAACATCTCTTCAGTACAGACGCCGTGATGATCTACATACTGGCATTGAAAGAAAGAAAAACCCTGAACCCATCATTACAAGCACTGAACCACCACTAACAAGGGATGCACAGAAAGCAGAAGCCTTCAATAAGCACTTTGCTAACGTAAACAAAAAACAACCACGCAAGAGACTTGACAGTGCTATCAGATTACTCACCAAAATGATGGAGAAACAACCAACAGCTAGCTGTGAGGTCTTTGAAAAGAACTTCACTCTTTCAGAACTCAAGATGGCCCTAAAGAAATGCAAGAAAGGAAAAGCTGCTGGACCTGATCGGCTCACTAACGAGATGATCTCAAACCTCTCAAATTATGAACTCTCCACCATCCTTGACCTCATTAACAAGACCTGGAGAGAAGGCAAGTTACCAACAGACTGGAGAAAAGCCAATATCATCCCAGTCCTTAAGAAGGACAAACCATCCAATGAAGTAACAAGCTATCGACCGATCTCCTTGACATCAAACCTAGGCAAGATCACTGAAAGGATGATAAATGAAAGGCTATATTGGTGGCTAGAAAGCAATAAGATCTTAAACACCAATCAGTCAGGTTTTAGAAGAAACAAACAGACAATGGATCAGTTGATACGATTCACCCAAGAGATAGGTGATGCCTTCCAAGAAAAAAGAAATGTGCTTGCAACATTTATTGATCTTAGACAAGCCTATGATCGAGTCTGGAGGATAGGCCTCCTCTTCAAAATGCGAAGAATGGGAATATCAGGGCGAATGTACAACTGGTTAAAAGGTTTCTTCCACAACAGAACAATCCAAACAACATTCAGTGGAACAACATCAAAACAAAGAACCCTGGAGGAAGGACTGCCTCAGGGATCGGCACTAAGTTGTACACTGTTTCTTATATTTATAAATGACCTCCCAGATGTCATCACCTGCCAAAAAGCACTATTTGCTGATGACCTAGTCATCTGGACAAAAGGAAAATACCTCCAAACCATCACCAAAAATATGAACAAAAACCTGACAACCATCTCTGCATACTGCCAGTTCTGGAAACTTGAAATCAATGTAGAGAAAACTGTGTATGGCCTGTTCAGTCTAAACAAGAGAGTTAATGAGAACAACATCGAGGTCTGGATGAATGGAGAGAAATTAGGATATGAAGAATGCCCGAGATATCTTGGAGTCGAGCTTGACCGTAGACTTACCATGAGACCCAACATAGACAAGCTGATTGAGAAAGCATCCACAAGACTCAGGCTCATTGTTACGTGCAGTCTTTGATATCTTACAATATAATACATTTGTATGCTTGTTATGTTCGCAAATATTTTGTAAACAAAATAGGTACTTTTTAGTGCTTAAGGAAAAGTCATTATTGAGTTACTTCCCTTGAAAGGAGTGTCGTCACTTTCAATCGAACTCCGCAGGATGAATCCAGTTTTACTGCGATTTATTCTTTGTTTGGGTAGAAATAGGTTGTTCTTGCTTCAGTGTATCTATGGCCTGAATTTATGTGTATTGTTTGTCTGGGTAGGACGAGTCTGTCTTATATCTGTATATCTTTACATATCTAAGTCGAACTATATGGTCTTTTGTCGATAGAAAGGTCAAAGGGCTGTTCGGCGGATGTGTCGCTAGAGAGGTGTGATTTGGCTTCGTCCTGATGGGGCTGTGATTTTTGTGTAGCGGCTTGTCGCCGGAAAAAGTGATCTCAGTATTTATGGGGAAAGTGATAGTCGTCTAGACCTATCGTGTATGCTTTACCCCAGTGTTTATTCTTATTGCCAAGGAATGGCAGAATCATATTTCTGATACCAAGGTAACAAAAGATACTTCTTATGAACTCTGGCTAAGCCACCGTTTCTCGATAGACACGATTTGTACGTCTGAGGAAATATTTATCTAGATGAAAAGACATTCATTCCTAGCAGCACTATATCTTGTATGATGAAGTCAATTGTATCATAATAGAATCTACAGAGCAATGAGAACATTTAATGAATGACTAACTTTAATGCAGATTCATTATCTGTATCCAAACGTGAGTGACAGCTCACGAGAGAAGCCATCTTGTATCCAAATATTTTGTGACTTTCAAGAAGAGAAAGGGATGCCCCGTATTATCGCTTGATGAGTCCAGAGATCACTGCTACACATGAGAACCCATTACTAGCGGTTCAATATGATTATATGGAAAATATGTGCTGAACATTATTGTAAGGAATCTTCACTAGACGAGGTTAGGTCTAGAAGCCATCTTGACTGTTGTTTATAATCTGACGTGCTTTGTCAGTAAACTCAGATGATATATATGTATGGGCAATACTGAGTGCTTGTCTACTGACAGTCCATTATGCTATTATTCTACATGAGTGCCCATGTATCATTGCAAGACCATTTATCCACTGTACTATGATGTATTATGCCAACCTGTGATTTGTCACTATTCGTGCTGTCGAGTGTGTACGTCCAATTAAACTGTAGCAAAGGTACACAGTCGTTGGTGTCGATGACTTCCAGCCATACATGAGTGTGAGAAAAAGACCATTTGTCAACACCACGAACTCTTCTTATCATTCGCATATTATACTCACAATCTATGTCTACACACCACTGCGTAGGTCGAGTTGACATTCCATACTCAAACCACAAGCAACACAACAACACCGCATGTAGCTCTGGTGATGTTCTAGTGAGCTTATATTTATCAACTAGAGAGACTTTATCAACTGGTGGACCAGCTTTCTGGGTTTGACCTCGCAGAAGTTGAGAAGTCAACAGACTACCGATACCAGACCGTTTCCTGTGGCTGATACGACACACTTGCAGTATTAGTTTGCTCTTTGTCAACACTTCGTCACGTGACCTGTCAAGTGAATGCAGTATGTAGGTCAGCGTTGTTGACATTTTTACATTAGACATTACAGAGTTTCACAGAACAGTTGGATCAATTTTTGTCAATATTAACAGGAAGACAGTATTATTGAACTAAGAAGTCCTATTTTCATCGATGGATCTTCTTGTTTTCTATATATGAACTTTAATATTTAAGGCTAGAATTTGTAATTCGATAAAGTGGCAGTTTATTTATTTTCATAAGAATAACTTTGCCATTACTGTAAAACTGAGCCTATTTTGCAACACATACTATCATACACATAATTTATATATTTATGTTTACATGTTATTTTTTTGTATAGTATATTAGTTTATATGTAAGCGGGTTGTGTTTAGGTTGGGCGGTGTCCTCACAACAGAATATCCCACGTCATAGAGGGTCCGTTGTGGGCTTTTTCTTTAGGTGCAGTTTCCTTAATTGGAAATTTGCTTGCAACAACTAGTTGCTATTTGTGTTAGCTGTGAAGACTGTAATTATTGTTATTTTTGTAATATTTCTTTGTTCTTTAGTTTTGTTTTGAGTTGTTTGTAATTTGTTGGTCTACCCTTTTCTATCTTTCAGTTCTATTCACAATTTATATTCATATACTGTGACGTCATTTGTGTTGTTATTCCTTGCAGATTCAGTGATTATTTTCATTGATTTCCCTATTTGATTTATTTGATTTCTGCAAACGTTTTCGTATTGTCAGTCTTACTTGTACTTTATGTATTCTGTTGGTTGACATATGTTTTATATAGGTATATTTCATAAGACACTATTGCTTGTGCACTGCACTTGGATTATGGTATAAACCAGTACTTGATTATTATTACTGTTATACAAGACCTTATTAAGGCTTGTGACCCACAGATATTGGGATAGTGTGCTGATTAATCAAGTCATTAAGAACTTGTGGTATTATTATTGTTTCAAGTGATTAGTATTATTGTTAGACATCATGTCTACATTAGAATACTTCATTATACAAGGGAAAGCCCTTGATAAGACTGGTCAACAATTAGAAGAATGAACAGTTGCTCAATATGACAAGACATTAGCTGCTGCTGCAGAGGAAAGAAAAGCTGCTGCAGAGGAGAGAAAACTTCAAATAGAAGAAAAAAAAGCTGCTGCTGAAGAGAGAAAAGCTCTGGCTGAAGAGAAAAGATTAGAAAAAGAAGCTGATGCTGCTGCTGAACAAAAGAAATTGCAGATGCAGGTGGAGGAAAGGAGATTTGAAGCTGAACAAAAAAAATTAGAAAGAGAAGCTGCTGCTGAACAAAAAAGATTAGACAGTGAAACTGAACAAAAAAGATTAGACAGGGAAGCTGAACTAAAAAGATTAGACAGAGAAGCTGAAGAAAAAAAAGCAATAAGAGAACATGAATTTGAGTTAGAGAAATTGAGATTGACAAGTATGAGTAATGTTAATCAGGCATCTAGTGGTAATGGTAAACCTTCTACTTACAAGGTTAAGGTTCCACCGTTCAATCAGTCCAGTGACGATATTACATTCTAGCTGGATAGATTTGAACGTTCTTGTCGTACACATAATGTGGATAAATCACAATATGCTAACCAATTAGCAGAAAACTTGAAAGGTGAATCTCTGACTAGGTTATGCCTTGTAGGAGAAGCAGATAAGGATAATTATGATGTCATTAGGGCGGCTTTGATAAAAAAATACCAGCTAAGTGAGGAAGGCTATCGCCTTTTGTTTAAGACGATGGTGCCTGAGACAGGTGTAGAATTCTCAGAATTCATTGCAAAGGCACGTCTCACAGTTGATCGTTGGATTGAGCTTTCCAAAACAGAAAAAACGTATGAAGGACTTATGGATTTGTTGCTCAGAGATAAGATTATGTCATGTGTTAACAAACCATTCCTTGAATTTATACATGAGCGTAAACCCAAATCTCTAAAGGAAATGGAAGAATATTGTTCCCAATATGTCACTGCACACCCCGACGTGACTTTTGGCAACACTAAGATTAAGGAGAGTATGCCAGTTGCTTCAGCAACACCATACAATCCCAATTATTCACACAGATTTCAGGGACCTCAAAACGGATTTGATAAAAAAGGTAACCATAATAGTTATCAAAACCAAGGTAACCAATCATTTCAGGGTTCTTCTTCAAAGAACTGGAGACGAGCTGATAGCTCTCGACACAGGGGTGGTCACAATTATAGTAATTTCCATAGAGGAAGTAATTATAGAAACTATCCGAGGTATCCGTCTTGGAGTCAACAAGATCGCAATTACAGAGATAATCATTATAATGAATATGATAATGGTAACCAAGAGAACTATGACTCAAACCCAAATAGGGGTTACAATAGAAGTAACAATAACTACAGAGGTAATAATAACCGAGGTAGATCGCAAAACAGAAGACATAAACCACATTTTCAGGCAAACTCTGCACAACAAGAGTCCCATGAAGCCTATAAACAAAGTAAAGACAATAATGACGCTAATAATATGGCATGTGCCGCTTTTGATTTTGGGAGAGCATCTCAGTGCCCCCAATGCAAAACATTATTTGAGCCAACCACAGTGTCTACTTTAAGCTGCGGCCATCCTCTTCCTGCTCTTCCTGCATCAGTCGCGCATGATGGAAGAGGTTCTCTTGTCTTACATAAGGGTTTAGTAAATAACAATCCAGTCTCCGTGCTATTTGATTCTGGGTGCACCACAATTGGTGTTAGGCAGTCACTCGTAGATCCTTCCCGTGCCACTGGACAAGTAGTCAAATGTGTAACATTTGGCGGCACATTAGAGAAATACTCTACTGCTATCATTAGGATTGCTACTCCTTTCTTTACAGGAGATGTACACGCATGTCTTCTTCCGAATCCGATCGCTGACCTCATCATCGGTCGCATTCATGGAGTCAAAGAATGCACTCCGCAACAAATTTCCGCGTGGGAAAGGCAAAACATGCAGATTGCTAACGCTGTAGTCACTAGAGCTCAGGCTCTTAATATGCCTCAAACTTCATCTACTGAAGATAATGAAGTGCATAACCAAGATGATCCCTTGGTAATTTCTCGTGACTCGTTTATAAAACAGCAAGAAGATGACCCCACTCTGAAGAAATTCTTCATTCTTGCAACTAAAGGTGATCCGAATAAAGGCACAAGTCGTAAATCGTGGATTACAAAGAAGAATGGCGTACTTGTACGTATGGTTCAAGACTCCATTACGTCAAGTCATTCTCAAACCCTGGTTCCCAAGAATTTGAGAGTTAAAATTTTGCAGCACGCTCACGACTCTCAGTGTGCTGGACACATGGGTTTTTCCCGTACTAAGTCAAGAGTCCTTGCGGCTTTCTTTTGGCCATTGGTAAACAAGGACATACGGATTTATTGTCGATCTTGTAAAGTATGTCAGGAAGTTAAATCCAAAGGTCCACGGCATGCTGCACCCATTCAGGCGGCGGACATTCCTATTCGGCCGTTTCAAAAAATGGCCATAGACATTATTGGTCCATTTAAGATCAAGTCTACCAGAGGACATCAGTTTATCTTGACGTGTGTTGATATGTGCACACGTTGGCCAGAGGCTATTCCTCTGAAGAGCATTACTACTGCTGATATTGCAGATGCTCTTTGGCTTATATTTTCTCGTCTGGGGTTCCCCGGAGAGATATTGTCAGACCATGGCACCCAACTAATATCAGATACCATGTCTCAAGTAATGTCTACTCTGCAGATAGATAGATCTTTAAGTAGTATCTACCATCCAATGTCTAATGGGATGGTCGAACGCCTTAATAGAACGCTTAAAAACTTACTAGGAAAGATAACTGAGGATCATCCTCAAGACTGGGACAGAGTTTTACCTGCGGCCCTCTTCGCTTACAGAGAGGTCCCCAATGAACATACAGGATTTTCCCCCTTTGAACTCGTCTTTGGCGCGCGTCCGCGTGGCCCTATGTCGTTGCTTCATGATCTCATAACAGCTGACAATATTGACGATGACACAAAGTCATCCTACGAATATGTCATCGCGTTGAGACAAAAGATTATCGAAGCATGCAAATTAGCAACGTCTTCTTCTGAATTTGCTAAACAGAAGGCAAGGCAATTTGCCAATAAGAAGAGATGCTTACGACAACTTTGTCCTGGGGACAAAGCATTTGTATTACTACCTTGTAGGGAAAACAGACTACTTATTTCTTGGAAAGGTCCGTACGATATAATATCGAAAATTTCCGATGTCGACTATATTGTCGATATTGATGGGAAGCATAAAACCTTCCACATCAATATGCTTACTGAATTCCATGAACGTCCGGATTATTTGCAACCCATTTTCCAAGCAACGGACAATTCTCCAGTACAACATGGTCATTACTCATCACTGTCCGTGATACAGGATGAGGAAACAAGTTTTTCAGATGTAAATCTTCCTCTTCCAATGATCCCACTTCATTCTAGTGAATCATGGAAGAACGTTACTGTCTCTCCTGATTTGTCTCTAGGAGAACAGCGACAAGTTTCAACTATGTTGCAAACATTTCAGGATGTACTCACTGACATCCCTGGACAAACTCATGTCATTGAACATGACATTGTTCTAACTGACCATACTCCTATTAGGGTTAGACCTTATCCTATACCTATACATTTTCAAGCACAAGTCGAGAAAGAGTTGGATGAGATGATAGATTTGAAAATAATCGAACCATCCACCTCTGCATATTCTTCGCCGATGGTTATTGTTCGGAAAAAAGACAATAACATACATATTTGCGTCGACTATCGCAAATTGAATCAAGTAACGAAGTTCGATGCCGAACCTATGCCTTTACAGGAAGAGCTACTTACTCGACTCTCCAAATCTCATTTTTTCACTAAACTTGATTTGTCTAAAGGATATTGGCAAGTTCCTTTATCTGAACGCGCCAAACCTCTCACGGCTTTTTCAAAACCTAGAGGTTTGTTCCAATGGAATTTTATGCCTTTCGGTCTTATGAACGCACCAGCTACATTCGTACGCATGATGCGCCGAATCCTATCTTATCGGTCAGATGTCATTGCATATCTAGACGACATCTGTCTTTTCAGCGATACTTGGGAAGATCACTATTCAGGGTTAGATGAATTGCTGTCTACTTTGCGCGAGCACAACCTGACAGCGAAACCCTCTAAAGCCTATATTGGTTTTAGCGAAATTTCTTTCCTAGGCCACCGAGTTGGTCATGGTTTCCTAAAGACAGAGGACCATAATACTAGTAAGATACTTAACATCTCTATCCCTAAGACTAAAAAACAGGTGAGAAGTCTGTTAGGTCTTATTCAATTTTATGGCAGATTCATTCAGAATCTATCCTCTATCATGGCACCTCTTTCTACACTTTTAAAGAAAGGTTCGCCTAATATGGTCCACTGGTCTCAGGAATGCCAATGCTCTTTGGATAAGATTAAAACATTGTTTTCAACACCACCTATTTTAGTGTTACCTACTAAAGATAAGACATTTGTTCTTCGTAGTGATGCTTCATCCACTGGGATTGGAGCGGCACTAATGCAAGAGTACTCTGGAACTCTGCATCCTGTAATGTATATTTCCAGAAAACTTAATGCGGCAGAAAGGAATTATTCGGGTTTAGACCGTGAGCTATTAGCTATGGTTTGGTCGATCCTCAAACTACAGAGATTCCTTCTAGGCGCACATTTCATAGTAGAAACCGACCAAAAAGCTCTTACTGCTATACAGAGTAAGAATTTGAAGAGCTCGAGGTCTACTCGATATGCAATTGCTCTTCAACCTTTTCATTTCTCTGTGCGAGCTATTCGTGGATCAGATAATGTGATGGCAGACATTCTGTCAAGATGCCCACATGATTCCACATGACTATTAGGTCTTAGACTTCTTGATATGTCTAGTTTATAATAGTTCCTTTCTATATCAAGATAGATACACATTTGTAATTTAATAATATAATGATTGTATCACTACTTAGCGGTTCATTGATGTTTATTCACCGCTGTGCTTTGATGATTTTTCTTCATAAATCATAAATTTAAGATATCTAATACGAAATTATGGTATGAAATTTTTTAGGCATTGTGTAATTGCCAGAATTGTATTATACTTTGATGACACCTTCCTGGAAAAATTTACTTGTAGAGAAATAATTTCTCTCAGTTTATGAGATACATTCTCACCAGTCGCTCCATAAGTCGACTTAGCCTCATATTAGGCGTTATATTTATTCCTGATATTTTCATCTGCGCATTATTCATGCGTTGTGAGCCTATTGTACGTTGCTCCTAGATGTATTTAAAAAAAAAAAAATGTTCCATTTTTTTTCCCCGGGAGGTATGGTAAGACTGTTACGTGCAGTCTTTGATATCTTACAATATAATACATTTGTATGCTTGTTATGTTCGCAAATATTTTGTAAACAAAATAGGTACTTTTTAGTGCTTAAGGAAAAGTCATTATTGAGTTACTTCCCTTGAAAGGAGTGTCGTCACTTTCAATCGAACTCCGCAGGATGAATCCAGTTTTACTGCGATTTATTCTTTGTTTGGGTAGAAATAGGTTGTTCTTGCTTCAGTGTATCTATGGCCTGAATTTATGTGTATTGTTTGTCTGGGTAGGACGAGTCTGTCTTATATCTGTATATCTTTACATATCTAAGTCGAACTATATGGTCTTTTGTCGATAGAAAGGTCAAAGGGCTGTTCGGCGGATGTGTCGCTAGAGAGGTGTGATTTGGCTTCGTCCTGATGGGGCTGTGATTTTTGTGTAGCGGCTTGTCGCCGGAAAAAGTGATCTCAGTATTTATGGGGAAAGTGATAGTCGTCTAGACCTATCGTGTATGCTTTACCCCAGTGTTTATTCTTATTGCCAAGGAATGGCAGAATCATATTTCTGATACCAAGGTAACAAAAGATACTTCTTATGAACTCTGGCTAAGCCACCGTTTCTCGATAGACACGATTTGTACGTCTGAGGAAATATTTATCTAGATGAAAAGACATTCATTCCTAGCAGCACTATATCTTGTATGATGAAGTCAATTGTATCATAATAGAATCTACAGAGCAATGAGAACATTTAATGAATGACTAACTTTAATGCAGATTCATTATCTGTATCCAAACGTGAGTGACAGCTCACGAGAGAAGCCATCTTGTATCCAAATATTTTGTGACTTTCAAGAAGAGAAAGGGATGCCCCGTATTATCGCTTGATGAGTCCAGAGATCACTGCTACACATGAGAACCCATTACTAGCGGTTCAATATGATTATATGGAAAATATGTGCTGAACATTATGTTGAAGAATCGTCGCTAGACGAGATGAGGTTTAGAAGCCATCTTGAGTGTTGTTTATAATCTGACGGGCTTTGTCAGTAAACTCAGATGATATATATATATATGGGCAATACTGAGTGCTTGTCTACTGACAGTCCATTATGCTATTATTCTACATGAGTGCCCATGTATCATTGCAAGACCATTTATCCACTGTACTATGATGTATTATGCCAACCTGTGATTTGTCACTATTCGTGCTGTCGAGTGTGTACGTCCAATTAAACTGTAGCAAAGGTACACAGTCGTTGGTGTCGATGACTTCCAGCCATACATGAGTGTGAGAAAAAGACCATTTGTCAACACCACGAACTCTTCTTATCATTCGCATATTATACTCACAATCTATGTCTACACACCACTGCGTAGGTCGAGTTGACATTCCATACTCAAACCACAAGCAACACAACAACACCGCATGTAGCTCTGGTGATGTTCTAGTGAGCTTATATTTATCAACTAGAGAGACTTTATCACTCATTAAGCACCTTTCTTCCTGTGGGTGGGGAGCAGACCAGCACTCATTACGCCAACTCTATACTGGATATGTGCGCCCAGTAATTGACTACTCGCTCCCCCTCCAAACTATTGCAAGTAAAAGCCTCTTACAAAAGCTAGACAAAGTCCAAAATCACGCTCTACGGTTTATAAGTGGTGCCATGAAGACAACGCCGACAGATGCATGCGAAATCAACACCAATATTGAACCCTTAAACCTAAGAAGAGAACGTTCAGCAGTGGAAACATACGAAAGGTATCTGAGAATGGACACAAAGGAGGAGAATAGGAAAATGATAGAGCAGTGGCACCAAAAACACAGAATACAAAAGACATCTTTTCTTAAAAATGCAAAAGAAGCTAGCATCAAACACCACCTACCAGCAGTTAGAAAGCCGATGGTAACTGTCAATAATGAACCACCTTGTTGGCAGGCAACTACCCCCATAGTAAGAACTGAACTCTCTGACCCCTCAGCAGACAAGAACACTCTAGGACCACTACTGAAAACCATCGCTTTAGAAACTATAGATTCATATCCACAAGACATCATCCATGTCTACACAGATGGATCTGCATTTAAAGCTACCATCAATGCTGGATATGGCGCAGTGATAAAATACCCCAACCAGCACCCAGAAGACCACCCTTGCATCTTTGGCCCTTGCGGAGAAATTTGTTCCAGCTATGATGCAGAAATAACAGCACTAGAAAAAAGCATTGTGCCGGATAATCTCAGACTTTGAAAGTGGCATCACTCCACCTGAGGATATTGTTATATTCTCAGACTCAAAATCAGCACTCCAAGCCCTAGAAAGCAAAATGTCCCCTAATATTAATAACATCTGTAGATTTATTGACCAACTGTTCACTTCCTATTGCGTCGAAGTTACACTCCAATGGATCCCAGGGCATGTCGGAGTCCCAGGAAATGAAAAAGCCGACAAACTATCCAAAAGAGGAGCAGCACTGCCCCAGTTCCCATCAAATACCACACTACAAACAGATCCTGAGAAACAATTATAGGGAAGAATGGCTAAACCAATGGGCTTCCTCCCAGACAGGGCGGCCATTCTTCAAACATCAAGCTAAACCAAACCCTCAAGATCCAGTTAAACAACTGAAAAGAAGAGATCAGAGTCTAATTTTCCAGCTGAGAACAGGCCATGCCCCTGTCAATAAACATTTAAATAGAATAGACCCACTACGTGAACCAAACTGTAGGCACTGCCACCACCATGAGGAATCAGTTGAACACCTACTGTTACAGTGCCCAAGACTAACAGACCTGCGACGCCAACTACTTCCATCGAACCCAACCATCCACAATACACTCTACACATCATCACAGCAACTGAGGAAGACTTGCACCTTTGTCAGAGAGGCAATGGGCTGTCAAGAGCTACCTGCTCACAGCTAAAGGGATTATATCATCATCATCATCATCATATATTAATTTTAGTTCTTCTTATAAACTATGTTACTATATTGTGCAGTTCTCTAGGTCTATCTATTCTCAACACCTATTCCACAGTTATGGATGAATCGCATGCCTGTAAATTACCTCCTACATTTTAACAGGAAATGCTCTATATTTTCCATATCTTCTGTATACCTTTCTTTTCAGCCTGTAGTTCCCTTCCCCGCGTTTTTGTTGTTGTTGTTTTCTTTTTTGTTTTTTTTTGCGGCCATTTCCTCTCTTAACCTGGGGATTCCATAATATGGATTTCCTTGTAATGTTATAAATGTGCTTCCTCACTGTGTGTCCTAACGAACGTCAGTGTCTCCTTCTCATCTCTTGGAACCGAAGACGCAGCAACAATGATAAATGCAGTCAGCGACCCATAGCTTGACTGCTTGCGTCAGTGAACCAGAGCTGACCAAGACCATACTCCACCTCCAAGTGGTGGTCCTGGAAACAGGCTGCATCACTGCAGTCTGGCTGAGAGAGTAGGGATCGAAGGCAAATCCGGTGCCAAAAATGCCAACCGGATGTGTCGGGCCGAAAGGCGTAAATATCGCAGCTTTGCTGTAAACACGACACAACGTAACAAACGTCCTTTTCAGGACGAACACAGAAGAAGCAGAATATCTCTTGTTACACTCGCACTTGTCTGGTTCTTGTCATCAGTTCCACATTGATGATCATTGTCATACCATTTCAATCCTTCTATTCTGCGCAAACATCTAGTTATGGAAGTTCAACTTATTGGTTGTTTGTTGTCCATGTTTCAGAGCCATGCAAGCGGAATATTTGGACATTCGCCTTAATATAATCGACGTACCTTGTGTCTGTTGGGGTGGGGGAGGCTTCATGCCTAAACTATGCGTCCGGCCGATTTTTTTTTTAAATGTTGAAATATCCGGCTTTTTCGCTATTTACTAAATTATTACCATTTCGAAAATTCCTTTTTTTTTTTTTTTAATTAGTGAAGAAAAATATCCCGTTCAACCTCTGATAGGTTATAATTACGATATATATTGTTTTCAATTCCAAATAATATGAACAACTGCCGATATGAGAAAGTGGCATCACATTGTCAAATCATTGTAAATAGGGAAAATCACAATTACCAATTATGCTTGTATGTTAAAAAAAAACCAAAAAAAAAAAAAAAAAACCGAACAAAATCAAGCAGAAATTCCAAACAAGAATAATATTAAGGGGGGAGGGGTGTAAAGGCCTGGTGGTTCTAGTTATATAACTGACATTAACAGATATTTAATTGACTTTCACCTGTTAAAAGTCAAATGCATTGTAAGAACCGCATCAGACCTTCACATTTCCAACTACTATATATACTGTTCAAAAAATGAAACGCAACATTATTGCAGTGGTAATAGACACCAAATTTCAAACTTGTACCAAAATTTTATTTTACGGAATTAATGTTTCAATCTTGGCATGAAGAATTTTTCAGACTTTAACAATGAAATGATGTTCATTAAATTTGGTTTGGACTTTTATTCTTTGCGACCGAGGCCTCCGTTTCAGTAAGGTGTACGGCCTCCTCTGGCCTCTATCAGAGAACGACATCTCCTTGACATGGATCCGATTAGCCGTTGGATCTGTTGTTGTGGGATGGCTGCCCACTCTTCCCGCAGTGCAAGAGACAACTGTCGGAGATTGGCTGGAGCCACGTCTCGCTGGCGGAGTCGTCTGTCGAGTTCATCCCATAAGTGTTCTATGGGGTTCACGTCTGATGACATGGCTGGCCACGGAATGGTCTGGACGTTGTTGTCAGCGAGGAAGTGGGTGGTGAGTTGTGCCACATGAGGTTGAGCATTATTGTTGCGTTCTTTTTGGGTTCCTTAACAGTATAATAGTTGACATAGTCTTACTGCTGTTAAGAGGGTACGCATCAACAAATGTGGTAAGAATATATTTGTAAATTAAATTCATCGCGCACGGAAGCGCACATATTTGTGCGTAAGTATTTGGCGTTTTGTTGCTAAACAGTAGATGACGTAGTGACCTCCAGAGAGAGATGTCATGGCTGTCAGACTGATGTCTGTTTGTTTGAACCCCATATGGTGGGTTATCTTCTGTTAAAATCGATTGTATACGGCCTTCCATACGGAAGCCATCGCCGTGAAGATTTTACATTAAGTTGATTTATAATAATGTAAATATATTCTACGTCATTTCGTAATACTGTATCTAGTCAGTACATTCCATGGGAATCGTTGACCCGTCATTTGGATGTATTGAAATGCAGAATATATAAATCGAAGTCATTAAAATCCAGCCTATTATTTTGAAGAAATGGTATTACAGAAACGTAACTACAAAGATAAAGTATTTATTCGCCGCCCTAAGGATTACGGCACATAAGGAGAGGTTTTTCAAATTCAGAACTTTAGAATTTGTATGCATTGTAATGCCTCAATGATGATGTTCAGAGGTTCCAGATTTCTTATTTACGAGGCCATTTAAAGATGAAATATTTATGATGTAATATATACTACGGATCATAATAATTACCTCTGCCCTTGAGAGGTCAGCCGTTATAGGATTAATCTCATGATCCAAACTGCCTGATCATTCACAAACATTGATTTGTTAACTAAGATGTCCAGCCATACGTGAACGGTGAGAATATAATTTTGACATCTCATTATGTTTATTAATATGTCAAACGTCAATGTCAGATGTCTTGTCTCGCTCAACGTTGATCGTCAAATAAATTGTATCAAGTTTATCAAAGAGTTCCAGTATACTTCACTTGACATTGGCACAGTTGACGTGCCCCTGTTCGTATTACTGTTGGCCTGATCACCACTTAACTGAACAGTAATATTCGCGTTATCAGTACAAAGGTTGTAGTCATCACCACCAATACACGACTACCACAATTAATGACTACAACAATTATCCTGCTGAAAAATCGACCCTCGTGCAGCCAGAAGTGGAAGGACGTGAGGACGAAGAATTTCAGCGACGTATCGTTGATCTGAAATTCGACGAGCTGCTGACATTGACTGGACTGTGGAGGACGCAGATGCAAGTCAATTCCTGAGGTGACGCAGCCGTATGAAGCGGTCTTCGGCAGGAGTTGTGACTCTGGGTCTGCCACTGAGCCAGTTTCTTGAAATCGCCTCCAAAGGCGACTAATGGTGCTTCTAACCACATTAAATTGTCTGGCCACTACACTTTGTGACTGTCCAGTCTGTAAACATCCAATGATGAGTCGTTGTTCTGTAGTGAGATGAGCCATACTTGCGCACTGAATTTTCAACTGAATTTATTCGAGGAGCGTCAATCATTTATAGGCATTCAATAATATGGTCAGAGCTTTTTGTGTTCAGTAAGTTTCACGGGATTCTCATGAACCTGTCACGAGTTATTGTCAAAAATGTTGTTTTGACCTTGACCTCTTTCATGACCTCACGAATCATGAGGCGAGTACAATTCAGGTAACCTTACTTACTTAGTCGTTCCCCTTCTACCGTGAGGTGTAGAGGTTTGGAAGAGAGAGCGCCAGACTATCCTATCGGCTGTCTTCCTCCTGGCCTGGTTCCATTCTAGTCCTCGGTCCTTCAAAGATTGTCTAATGTTGTCCTCCCAGCGGACTCTGGGTCGTCCTGGGGTCTGGATCCCTGGCTCTTTGTTTCCCATGCTTGTCGTGGTAGCCGATCTTCTCCCATTCTGCAGACAAGGCCAAACCATCTTAATTGGGACTGTTCTTCTTGGGTCTGCAGGGGATGGGATTTTAGGCCTTGACGTATCGTCTGGTTGCGGACCATGTCTCTTCTTGTTACTTCAACCACCTTCCTCAGATAACTCATTTCTGAGGTTTGGATCTGGCTTTTATGGGTTTAGTCATTGCCCATGACTTGCATCCATATGTCAAGACTGGGACATAGGTGGAGCGGTATACAGCCATCTTCGTTTTCTTACCAACCTCTCTCTTGCTGAGGAATCCTCGATTTATGGCCTGAAAAAGTCTCCCAGTTGCTGAGACAGGTATGTATTTCAGAGCTGGCATTTGCTGATGATGTTGCCCTGATTGCTAAATCAGAGGCACATCTCCAATCCAACCTGCAAGTCTGGAAGGAAGAGCTGGAGAAGAGAGGGATGGTCATAAGTAGCTCTAATACAAAATCCATGGTGATATCACGAGAAGAAAGAAGACATAAGATTAAGCTGGGAGAACAGGTCCTGGAGCAGGTCGACCACTTTAAATATCTCGGAGCTATTATAGACCGAAAGGGAGGCATCAACGAAGAGTTGGCCACTCGAAAAGCAGCAGCTGGGAGACTTTTTCAGACCAATTCAGGTAACCACGAGAAGTTAATGACCAGGTGGACACAGTCGATAGGTTGAGTGATGTCCAATCAGCGAATATCTTTTATAAAAGTAACACCAAAAAAGTTGCGTTTCTTTTTTTGAACAGTATATTAACCTTTGTTCGTGTTAAATATTGTTAGACTATATTATGCAGTTCCCTAGGTCTGTCTATTCTTAACACTTTAATTCCCCAGTTTGAATTTCACTTCCGACGACTGAATATTTCCACAGAATCCAGCAAACAAGGTATCAACAATCATGCAAGCTTTCATGTTGTTGGATTGTTTATCAGTAATAGATAATAATCATTTTTTACCTCAGTGTTACACATTTTCGCTCTATTCGTTGATTGATACCTGTTATACAAAAAAGGATACTTTGAATGATAAAACGGTATGAGGTTTGTTTAGTCATCTCGTTACCTATTGCATATGCAAATAATTTTAACATTAATATCGAAGTAAACATTATATATTTATTAAGCAAGCCTACTCTAAGTGCCAAATTTAAAAAAATAAAAAAGATTTTGCCTCGTTTTTGCGAGGTGCACATCCTTCATTCAACCTAGACATTTCACTGTCGGTTATATTAGGAAACATGTCCAAAATATAAAAGACTGGTTTGCATTTTAAAAAAGTGTATTAGCAGATAAATTGAAAAAGAAATTTCCATGTTTTGCCAGAGGTCGACAAGATTTAGAAGCAGAATTTCTCGTGTGCAGAGGTGGCACATTTGTGTCAGAAGCATTCAAATAAAGTTGCTGCTGATTAAAATAAAGGGAAACAACCCCCCCTCCCCGACGCAAGCAGTCAAGCTATGGGTCGCTGACTGCATTCTCTATTGTTGCGTCTTTGGGTCGTATTAGACATCTCATTTTATAAAAGACATGACTGAAAAATATAACCTCACATTCCCTTTCAGATCAAAATTCATTAAAGCATTTAATGTTTCAAATTTAATAATGATATCTAATTTTCAAACAGTATCTATACATGGTTACTTAACTTGAGGTCCTCGAACCTCTTGGGGGGTCCATGTTAAGGAGGAGAAATGCTACAACCACAGATCCACAATTAGCATGTGGAAACACAACCAGACAGCCAAGTGGTTGGGGAAACAAAAGGGTGAGGAGAAAACAAGGATCATGACAGCTGCCACAAAGAATGCGTCGTTATTAAGACAGAAACACAAGGAGTCAGAGAGGTTAGTTAGGGAGAAGATAAAGGAGAAATTAAAAGAAAACGATCGACAAAAGAAGGCAAAGGTGGATACTCTGTTCAAGAAAGGCAATGCTAGATAAGGTATAGACACATTTTCTTGGAGAAAAAGCATCTTCGCCTCTCTGGTTCAGTCAGGATACTGTATTCATTCCTTTTGCAGGATATTAATGAAGATTCAACTTCACCACCACCTCAGAAGAAAATCATGAAATGATGTTGCAATCTCATGAAATTGGACACGGGACTAAATGTAATGGACAGTTTTTGTTTCATCAAGAAAATAAAACCATCAATAATTGTACAACTGTAAAATATTTTTCATCTATAGCTGCATTTTATGACAAAATTTTGGAATTTTCGCGAGATTTTTCTTCCGAACTGCAAATGTTAGCCTTTGATCCATTTTCACATAATGCAGTTTTATAGTATTCAGTAATTTCATGTGGTTCTCAAAAAAATGTTTTACGGCCGGTAAAATTAAGCATTAAGTATATAGCCGTGGGTTAATGCTCTCTTTAGTCCGAGCTCAAGAAATCTTATAGCTTTCCTGTGTGTAGTGTTTGATTTATGAGTGCATGAAAATGCATATTTGCACTTTGCGAGCACAACATTGAGACTTGAAATTGTATTTTTTGTCAATTTTGATGGACCATAATTCATTTAATTGATTAGTTGTACTTCCCATGTTTCTTTTCTGAAATAAGGACTTGTATGACTTTGCACAAAAAAAAAGCATTATTGACTTGGTGAGAGTTTGTTGACTGTAGTTATGATTGTACAAAGTCGGGCAATTTGTCCCCAAAATTTTGAAATGCTGTAACTCGGTTGTTTGATGTCCGATTTTAAAAATCTAAAAAGGAAATTTCAGGCCTTGAAGAGATCTATTAAGATCTATATAAACAAAGACACTCTACAAAGAAAATGAAAAATCACTTTGTGTTTACCTACTAAAATGTGAATTTTTTTCACCAAAATTTTTTACTCAGAAAATTATCATAGCTTTTTGCATATAAAGAAAATATTCTTTTTTGATATAGTTTTTGTATTTTGTTATGACTATATGCAAGCTAAAAGACTTTTCTTTGTAATAAAATGTATTAAGTGGATTAAAAAATTTCACTTATTCCTCTATGTTCATCTTTTCTAAGAAGGGGTCTGTAGCCTTCAGTGGACAATCAAGAGTACATAGCCTTCACCGGATAATCAAAGGGGTCTGTATCCTTTACCATACAATCAAAGGGGTCTTAGTCTTCACCGGACAATCATAGGATTCTATGACACACGAAAGGTTAAGAGCCCCCAGATCAAATACTCCATATCCGCAGGGGATTGGTTCCAGGACCCCCCGCGGATACCAGAATCCGCGGATGCTCAAGTCCCTTGTATAAAATGGCGTAGTATTTGCATGTCTAGGTTACTTATATGATAGGAAACTCTTTACAGAGCGATACAACAGGAAGCAATCTGATCATCAGAAGGGGTCCCTTCGTCCGACAAGTGTTTCGGCCCTATATACTCCTTTACACTCTAAGGGGGGGGGGGGGGGCCCCCTTGGGTCATGACTCCCAAGCGTCGCAGCCTCCTGTTGTCTTGTATCGAAAATGAACCCATTTCACTTATGGTAGCAACTTTAATCCACAACTCCGCCAGCCGTGGAGGCAATTGTGAAATTAACAAAGAGAAGACAAATTATTCCGTTCGCTCCGTAGCACATCACAACTATGGACACACACTGAGTCACCTGCGCGAAGCCGAGGAGACTTGACACTGCACGCTCGCCACTGAAATTCTTCCTGACACCCCTTATAGTATACATCGCCTGTCGCCTCTCAGCCACAGTCCTTTCACTAGTACGATTAAAAACTCAGTGTATTGTGGACTTAGAAAAATTCCTGGTGTTTTCTGTACCGCAGCGTTTATTGTCACGATTTCCAATGTCCATTGCGGTTGTTCCACAGCCAGCCTGATGCCTTTTTGGCAGTTTCACTAAGCCTCTTCAGTGCCCTTGTTCTCGACTGTCCCCTCAGCCCCAACAGTTTCAATAGATCATACACTGATGCAGCCACAAGCCCTCTTGCGCCCACTTCAACAGCCATGACCCTTGCAGTGAACCCATCGTGTCTCAGATCCGTGGCCAGATCACTATACTTGGCCGCTTTGAACGAATGTTGCTCGTCTAATCTGGATTCAAATGGCACGGTCAGTTCAATCAGTATGACCTGAAGCGTTGCTGAAGAATGAAGCACTATATCCGGCCGTCTCCGCGATTTTCTGATACTCTCTGGATATGCCCCTCGTCCAGGTAGGTCTACCGCCATCTCCCAGTCGTTTGCAGTCAAGAAGAGATGGTAAACTGCTACCAGGTTTACTCGGTTTGGGGTGTGCTGACTTTCCTGCCCTCAGAAAGTATGTATTTGCGGTGCTCGGCCCGGGTTTACTATTCACCTTCATCCTTGCCAGATCTATTGTCGCAGCAAGCTCATTTAGCACTTTGTTATGGCGCCAAGTGTATCGCCCTTGCCCTAATGACACCTTACACGCTGAGAGCACGTGTTCGAGTGTCTGCCTCCCCTGGCACAGGGGGACTTGCTCATCATCCGGGTTCCAGGACCCCCCGCGGATACCAGAATCTGCGGATGCTCAAGTCCCTTGTATAAAATGGCGTAGTATTTGCATGTCTAGGTTACTTATAATACCTAATACAATGTAAATGCTATGTAGTTGTTATACTATATTTTTTAGGGAATAATGACAAGAAAATAAAGTCTGTACATGTTCAGAACAGATGCAACCATCGTAGGCCTAACTACATAGTACACGTCAGCAACAATGTAATATTTGTCTTTCTTTCAACACTTACAGATTGCTTTCATTTAATGACCTGAAAGAGAAATACATAGATGTGGTAAAATTAACCGTGATGCAACGTTAAAATATCTCCAAAGATAAAATGTAGGATAAAAATGATGCGTAAGTTACTTGAGTACATGATCGCCCAGGCCGCGGGTCATCACCCGCCATGGAAATTAATTTGCTAAGACGTGAAGGCAAAACGTTACCCTTGGAACGGGATGAGAACGGAGATCAAAAGGAAAAATTTGACTGAACACGTGCTTGAAACTAGCAAGGCAAAAAAAAAAAAAGACGCACTTGGGGGGGGGGGGGGGGGGGGGGGGGGGGGGGGGGGAGAGAGAGAAGGAAAAATTATGTCAAGTTGACACAAGGTAAAAAATCGACAAAAACCTTGGCTATTATACGCAACAGTCATTTTCTTGGACGCTTTTTGCGGTCTTTATTATGAATTCAGCGGCAAAACGCCCTTACAGAATATGCTCGGTTAAATATTTAAAAAAAGATAACATAACCTTTAAAGGTAAATTTTTCTTAATATAATTTTAGGAATATAAAAACCTAGCTGGGGATGGGGGGGGAGCGGAAATAAATGCTTATTCACTAATTTTCAAAAATTGCAGCCTTGAGACTCAAGTGCTAAAATCTAGTTAGCATGAAAGAGAGAGGGTGTTAAGGCAAGTTGTGGCTAAAAATAACTTTAAAGGCAAAATTGTGTAGGGGAAGGCAGAGTTGGTTCAAAAAACAAGTGTGTTTTTTTGTGAAACGCAAGTAGAGACAGACGGACCAACAGACAATGATACATACTTGACTGAGGTATGACTGAATTGACTTTTTGGAAGGGGGTTTGAATTTGAAAAAGAAAAGGCGCTGATTGGCCACAGATAAACATAATATCGGCGCTCAGACGCGCATCTTTGCCATTCATAATAAGTTGTCCAGTGGTAGACACAGTAATTATTTAGTGGTGTAATTCCCCGAAGCTAATTGAAATATTTAGAGGGACGCCATACTAGAGCCAGCAGCTCAGCTGAGTTTTGCTAGCATATACTGTGTTCTCTATTCATAATTCTGGTAAGACTGAAAGTATTTCTTTGTGTATTTTAATATTGTTTAATATTTCGAGTGATTTGATACTGCCATATCAAAATCTAGCCCTTACAACAAGTAAGGATTCGCTCTAGACCCCCAGCCCCAGTTCAGGGTCTAGAGACAAACAAAATACATAAACGCCAGCAAGGATGATGAAGGGCGGATCAAGTGTTGAGATCAGTGGAACATATCACCTATCCTATTCAATGGCAGGAAGCTAATGAACATATTTCAGAATATGTAGTCTTGGGGAACTTATACTATGTGAAACCAACTGGGTAAGGTGTGCTGTATGGTCAGAGAGATCTGACCCCGTCTATGTGGTGTTGTTGTATAATGTTGAGTGTAGTAGTGGCTCAGGAGGTAGAGTTCTGACACATGACCCAATACTTTTATTTCAGAACTGTGAGTTTTTTATTTGGCACCACAATGGTGTCAAATGATGTGTTGAAGAATACACGAGTGGACCCGTGCAGTCTTATATTTTGGCAGAGCAGCCTGATATTGCCCCCAAGCACGGAGAGGTGGGGCCACCAGACTCCTGATATTGCCCCCAAGCACGGAGAGGTGGGGCCACCCGATTCCAGCACCAGAACTACTCATTCAAGATAAGTGAGCGTCTGGCCTGCTGGAGAGTCACCAACTTATTTTCTAACACACCAACTATAATCCCATCAATAAATGGACAATGTTTAGTCACCATAGACAGGGAGTGATGAGGCCACTCCAACAGCACATCCATTAATCGTCTCCCATATAAATTACAATTATAAACAGTAGTAATATTAACTAGTCTTGTATAATTCATATGTACACACCTTTCATTTATTATGCCATATATTCATGCATTTCGTTCATAAATTCAAAACCTTTCATATGTTCTGACCAAAATAAAACCTTGGTTCAGAACAAATAAATTTAAAGAAAATTTAATATCAAAATTTTACACAGCTTGAGTTAGTTCAGTGTGTTATAAAGTTTATTAATATTATTAGACTTATTAAATATCTGTATGTATGTTTGGGGACTGGTCTAGAAAGCGGGCCCCGGAAGTTCAGGTTTTTGAAAACGCGAATCCGACTTTTTATTTAACAACTCCCGATCCGACTTTTGTATCAACCGCCCATTCGACGATCCGACCGCCTTTGTATCAACATGGAGTTCAATTTATCGATCTTGCCACGCACTGAAAATGACGCTGTCAAATTTTTACAAGCGCGTGGCATATTGCCGGCTGAAAGAATTTGTACTCTTGGCCATGAAATGAAACTTCATTGTTACACCGCTGGCAGAATAAGATGGATCTGCAGGGAACGGAAGCATAAGGAGAGAAGAGAGCTACGTAGTGGCACGTGTTTGCAGTCCACGAAACTATCCCTAGTGAACGTTATCTCGTTTATCTATTACTGGAGCCATGAGTCAACCTCAGTGAAAGTATGTGCTAGGGAACTGCTTATTTCCAAAACAACTGTTGTGGAATGGAATGCGTTCTTACGTGAAGTATGCGTCTTTTCTCTTTCAAAAGTGCAACATTGTCAGATTGGAGGTGAGGGTCACATTGTTGAAATCGATGAGAGTTTATTTTCGAAACGGAAAAAACAACACTGGAAGAATCCTACCGCAACAATGGATTTTTGGAGGAGTATGTCGCGAAACAAGTGAAGTCTTCTTGGTGCCAATCCCAGATAGGAGCGCAGCAACTCTCTAAAAAGCAATAGTTGAACATATCAAGGAAGGTTCAACCATCTATTCTGACTCATGGAGAGGGTACAGAAGCGCTGACATCGAGGCATCTGGATTTTCTCATTTTCAAGTCAACCACAGATACAATTTTATTGATCCAGACACGGGAGTACACACGCAAACAGTGGAAAGAATGTGGGGCAGCGCTAAGTGGAGAAATAAAAAACATCGAGGTACAGCTAGACAACATCTGAAAACCTACCTAGCCGAGTTTATGTGGAGGTCGAGAGTACCTACAACTAGAAATGTATTTGAAGCTATCCTTGAGGACATTTCACTTTACTGGCCTCCAGAATAGACATTGCATTTTTATGCCAGCTACGGCTGCCAGCTACGGTCCTTTTCAGGGCCTGAATATCTATCAAAGTTAACAATCAACAATCACTGAGTATCACTAAGTATGCACAGTTATCTCCCCCTTTGCAAAACAATGGCAAGACGGTTGGGTTATCTCCCCCTCATACGATACATATTTCGTTTACCATTTCGTAAATTGTGTTTGGTTGAACAGGGTATCACAGCAAAATATTAGACCCAAAAAAAAAAAAAAATATTGTGTTTCGTTTCTCGGAAAAAGTCTGGGGCCCGCTTTCTAGACACTAGGTGATATCACAACCATACAGTACCATCAAAAACCACTACAATAGAATAAAACACAGAATATTTAAAATACAAGTACAGTACATATAGAAAATATAATTATAAATAGAGAAAATATAAATTAATTCCGTCTCTCTCTCTCACTCACTGTGTTAACACTCACCAAAACCCTGGTTATTCTCTCTTGATAACCCTCGTAGGTGGAATTTTTTTTCTCTTCTGAATATTTTCGATATGCGGTTGGTTGAATCAGCGGATGCGGAACCCGCGGATATGGAGGGCCGACTGTACTTTCAAAACAGGACTTAAAATATTCAGAGATTCCACAAAGTATTTAAAGGTGGTCCCATAGGAGATACTACCAGAGTGGAATCAAGTGTTAGAGACTTCATTGTACAAGGTCCAGCATCAAGAGATGGGGGTGACCAGTTCTTCGCTGCCTTTTCCTTTCCTAATTCAGTCAGGTACCCATTTACAGCTAGGTAGACTGGAGTGTGTCAATACTGTGAATCGAACCCAGCACCATTGCCACGAGAGACCAGCGCTCTAACCACTCTGTTAATTGGATGCTCATATAAAACAGTACAAATATTTTTTTAAAAACAAAAGAAAGTTTACTATGGCACAATAATTTTGTCTTTGTCAGCATAAGGAAGGGAAACCCGAGGCCTGTAAACAGTAAATTAATATGAGACAAACATAAAGGTATGTTATCAGGCACTCGTAGGAAATAAAGAAGTAGAACACTAGACAACAGAAAAACAACAGACATGAGTGGCTTACCCAGGATTCGAACCCTGGACCTTCCGTGCGACAACCCCGCCTTTGTCAGATTCTTTAGCTCCCCAAGGAGCACATGCCTTCAATTTATGCTAATGCAAAGTCTTCTTGAATGTTGTATTGAAGTTTTTGTGGCTTAAATCTTCTACAGGATGGGGTAGCCGATTCCATGCCCAACCCTCCTTAGTGACTTCTTATGACATGCATGGCAGGTTACACTTTTACTATTAATTGTCGTTGTCTTGGGCTGGTATGAATTCTTAAAAATTCTTTGGAAAAATACATGTAGATTTTAATTGTTTCGGAAATTTACAAATGGCAAGTTTTGGTGCATCATAACATTTGCATAAACCCAGTAGTAAAAATTCAGCTAGAAGTACAAAGTTCTTTTTGTCTGTCATATGGAAACTCAGTGAAGAAGACATAAATAAAAACACAAAAGACATGGGAAATAAAAGTAGAAAGTAAAAAATAAAAAGGAAGAAGTGAAAGAACTTAGATGCAAGACAAAATGAAAATTTTCGATGAGAGGACACAGCATGTATGTCTGAAAACACACAGGGAAAAGATGAAGATAATGAGAATAAATGCAAGAAATTATAACAAGGTCGAACTTTTAGAAAAACAACTACAAGATATAGAATCGTATACATATCTTGGCAGCAATATAGACAAAGTTGGAGGGACCGACAATGGTATCAAAATAAGAATACAAAAAAAGCAAGAGGAGCTTTCATTTCATTGGGACACATGGAGATCAAGACAAATAAAGTCCAACACGAAGATAAGAATCTTGAACTCAAATGTCAAATCAGTCCTATTGTATGGCTCTGAAACATGGAGAACTACAAAAACAACAAGCAAAAATCTACAAACACTCATAAATGAGTGGTTACGTAGAACAGAAGGACTGAAATTGGCAGTGCGCGATAAGGTCAAATATTCTCTCAAGGGCCAATCGATACGCTCGCTTGGTTTAGTTCGAATTTACAGATGGATCTGTGATCCGTGGTGAGAAATTAGGCTGGGGCTTCTCTGCTAGCACAGGGCAGAATCGTCGCGGAACATAGCGGGGCTTACAAGATAACAACTTCCAGCATGAGAATGGAGGTAGAGGTAGCTACTGCAGCCTTAAGGTGGATATCTGAAACTTCATTCACAAAGGCAGCCACTGTGTCAGACTCTCAGTCCATGCTTTGATAGGTTCAAAGTAGTTGGTTGCGGCATGAATGGAAAACATTCATAGAAGCTTCAAGTCTACAAGAGCTGGTGTGGATCTACCGTCCTGGTCATGCAGGGGTATGTGGTTATGAGAGAGCTGACAGACTCGCAGCAAGAGCACCCACAGTAAGGACACTGAATATGGATATGGGAGAGATACTGAGAACAATTAATGATCACCTGTTAGAGAATGACACTCCAATAGATGAATCATCAAGGTCAAGGCTGTTGGAATATGGCATCAAACGTAAGGATAGTGTGGTAAAGTGGGATGTTATAAATATTTATAGGGGACTTAGTGTACTGACTGAGATCAGCTGTGAAGGTATATGTATCTAATAGGTGTAGTGTTTTACAGATAACCTTACTTGCTACCACATTACACCTCAGTCAGAATTATTCTGGAATATTGTGATGACTACGTTAAATGTCTAGGGTATGTATATGATGAAGTGTAAGTCACAACAACAACAGACAGATAAACAATTTAATTTATTCCACCACACTTGACAACACTGTGACACTCACACATATATAACATTCTATAAGAATATCTTAAATGAGTCACTAGTAAATTTTCAAATATCAATATGTATTAAGTACTTTCATTACTATTTGTGTCCTGATTCAAATACAAAGTGAACCAGGAATCACAATCAATTGTAATTACAATTTATATGTACAGAATTTATCAATATGAACCTTGTAGTGACATATTTTATTAATATTATCCTATGTGTGTCAGTTATGTAGTGGTAATATGAGGTAATACTGGTTTTGTTTTTTCAAGCTCTGTTGGTATTTGTCATCATGATTTCAAGTGTTTGTTTCTGTTGGAACTAGTATTGGAGATGTTCTCAGTTCCTGGCATTAAAACAATTAATTTCCCCTCTTATTTTATTATCAAGTCACTTTTAGAAGGGGCCAAAATGTTGAGCTCCGCTGGCCACAGACTCTTATCTTTCGTGATGGCGGCAGGAAAAGACTCCTCTGCTCGATAGCCTCCCTGTGTTCTGGAGACACCTCACTGTTTGCTATATGGACCAAGGAGTATGCTGTCCACCTCTGGATTCAGCAAAGCTCTGACCAGGTGCTGCTCAATAACTTTAGGACCACGGTCCCTGAAACAAGAAGGATGTACCTCCTACTTCAGAACTAATTTATAATAACCTTCCAAACTGACCACAATACATAACAAACACTGAGTTCAGAGTGGTAGGCCAACTGTCAGCTTCATCTGAAACATTTTACACCAGTATTCTCCTCCCTAATGGTTCTACGCCTCTGTAAGTACTTCTATACAATAGGATAGGTGTCAGTGTACTATTTGGTAATTCCATGTAGTTTTACTTTTCTCTGACACCTTCTGTTCAGGTTGGAGCATTATATATATATATATATATATATATATTTATATATTATCGCTACTATATATATATATATATATTATATATATATATATATATATATATATATATATATATATATATATATTATATATATATATTATAGGCCTTGCCTCAGGTTCGCTACTGATACAGACATAAATTATCAATTTACATTCAATTTTCATTAAAAAGATATCAAATATTTCAAGCTTACCACAATTCATGGAAATAATACACAGTTACGTTGACTGGCAATGAATATAGCACAATTTCGATCTGCCGATGTCCCAGGCTTTTATTTAGAAAAATATGCACTGGTGCTCAACGCACTGGTTCTTTAGTAAGTATTTTCGAAAATGTGGTGTTGAACTGACGCGTCTAAGTGACTATATCAACGAGTCTAACCAATCGAGCCATGTTTACACAGCTTTTCAAAAAAGTACTCCTACTCACGTTTCCCCTAACAACAAAGAAGTAGTATTTATAGTCCGACTAATCGTGTTTAGCCTTACATTTACTTTCCGCCAATCAAATAGGAGGTAACATGTCAGCCTATTTCCCGTACAATGGTGGTGTAAAATTCTGCCACTGAGCGATTCTGATTTTTGGTGTTGTCTGACAGCACCCCCATTTTATTTTGGCTATAACTTGTTAATTCCTAGACTATTTGCATAACACTTAACATATTCTTTGTCAGCAAGTCCTAAGGAACCCAAATATATAAGTTTTAAGGGGGCTAAGGGGCTGCGTTCAAAATATGTATTTTCCAGGATAGTCGTGTATTTGTTTTTTTATGTTTAGAACCGCCACCTGTCCTGTAATGTTTTCAAACGTAAACCAGTATAATGTCATGTTTTCTAATAAGCGTTTTTCAGGTTTTTAAACATAACTCTCGAATGGGTAGTGTTTTTTTTTTCACTGTCGATTTGAAAAAAGCTAGTGCTTGTGGCCTTACACGCGTGATGGTAGTAATTGTGTATTGTGAGACTGTGGTAGTATTGCCTGCGTTCCGGCTTTCCGCCCCTCCCTTTCTTTCTATCCTTAGTCCATCTGTCTGTTCGTTTTTGGTAACATAGTGTATAAAATGACATGAATGGAATTTTAAATCTAGGTCATCTTGCGTATCTCAAGGTTTTTCTTAGAAAGGCAGTACACGTTTCATTGAAGAAAGCGTGTAGTGATGCAGTAGGCTTTTACTATCAACGTGAAACGTTACAATTTGCAGACGAAGTAGAAAACAAGGGGGATTTCGAGTACAGTCATTGTGACAGCACTGTTCTTTACCATTCTTCTTTCCTTTTATTAAATTTATTTGTTAGGCTTTACATTTACGTTTTAATTTATATATGTGGATTAGAATTTCTCACGACAAATCCTCCCCACTTAAAACAGACGTTATATGTCAGTCTATAATTCTATATACACATAGAGAAATTTATTATTATTCCTGGGGTTTAGGGTGATTCTCATCACACGGATGGCGGCTTAAAAAATCCGCTCCCAGATTTGTTTTTCCACTTATATACTCTATGCTAAACTCAAATGGCTGCATCAATAAAGACCAACGGAGTAATCTAGAATTCTCATGTCTAGCCTGTGCTAGAAACGACAAAGGTTTGTGATCCGTTTGCAACTTAAATGCCTTACCATACAGATAAATATTGAATTTCTTTATCGCCCATATTACTGCAAGACATTCTTTTTCGCTAGTTGAGTAATTGGTTTCAGCTTTATTCAACTTTCTGCTAGCATATGCCACTGGGCTTAATTCCCCATCCAATGCATCTGATCTCTGTAGCAGAGTTGCACCTAACCCAATATTACTGGCATCCGTCTTTACTATGAATTCTTGACTTAAGTCAGGTAATTTCAAAATAGGTTTACTTGTGAGCTTTTCCTTCAATTCTTGGTAAGCCATTTCACATTGTGGTGTCCATGTAATTCGATCTGGATTTCCTTTACGTGTCAAATCAGTTAACGGTGCACATATGGAATTAAAGTTTTTGATATACTTTTGGTAGAAACCACATAATGAGACAAAGGATCTCACGTCTTTCTTGGTTTGTGGTCTCGGGGCTTTCTTTAGTTTCTCTAAATTCTTGGGGTCAGGGGTCATGTTTCCCTGATAAACTGTGTGTCCCAAAAATTCCAATTCTTTACATCCAACGCAACATTTGGTTGGTCGGGCTGTTAAATTCGCTTCCCTAAGTCGATTAAACAGCATGTTCAGAGAGTTAATGTGTTCCTCAAATGTTTCTGTTGCTATAAGGATATCATCCATGAAATTTGTGATACATGGATTATTCAGAGGGTCCAATAATTTTCTCATCATTCTAGAGAAGACACTAGGTGCATTCTTTAATCCAAATGGCAATCTATTAAACTCATAGTGTCCTTCTGAGGTACTAAAAGCTAGGTATGGTCTAACCTCAGGCTTTACTGGAATCTGATAGTATCCTTTACTCAGGTCCACTTTTGAGAAATATTTAGCTTTATTTAGCCTGGCAAACAACTGATTTGTATCCGGCAATGGATCCACCTGTCCTTCTGTAATAGCATTCAGTCTCCGGTAATCTATACAGAGTCTATGTTCTCCAGAGGGTTTCCTTAAGAGTACAACACCGGAACTATATGAAGATTCACTGTGTGAAATAATTCCTTCCTTCAACAAATAGTCTATCTCTTCCTTCAAAGCTTTCTCCTTAGCAAAAGGAATCGAATAGGGTTTCATACAGACAGGTGTGGGGTCTATCAGTTTCATATCATATTCCAATAGGTTTGTATGCCCTGGTCGGTCTGTTAACACCTCTGCATGATTATCTAGAACCTGTTGCACTCTCTCTTTCTGAGTTTTCGTTAAATGTGTACTGATTTTCACCTGTGCCGCTGTCTCACAGGGATGTAATGGATATTCAAATGATGAAAGTGGTTCCTTTTTCATCTCCATGGCAATGGACAAGGTCAACAAGTGTGTCTCTTCCTGATGTTCTCTTTCCAAATATTTCTTCAGGAGATTCACATGATAGATTTTTTCTTTCCCCTTCTTATCTATCTTATAATTGGTTCTAGACACCTTCTCTAGAACTGTATATGGACCTTGCCATCCAATTTGTAACTTATTCTGGCTACCGGGGAGAAGAAGCAGTACCTTCTCTCCCACAGCCAAATCTCTGTCTTTAGCTTTCCTGTTATAATAGGCAGCATGTTTCTTCCTGGCTTGTTTCAAATTTTCATTGGCAAGTTTCCAGCCAGTTTTTAAACGAGTGGTCAGCTCATTCACATATTGGTATGAGGATGTAATGTTTTCCTCTGCCTTTTCATCAGTCCACGTTCTTAACAGCGCTTCCAGTGGACCTTTTATTGGCCTTCCAAATAATAATGTTGCCGGGGCCATTCCGGTTGAACTATGGGGTACCTCCCGATAAGCAAAGAGGGCGGCGTGAAGGTACTGATCCCATGTATCTGGTTTTTCGTGTGCCAACTTTCTCAGGATCGACATCAACGTGCCGTTAAATCTTTCCACTTGGCCGTTCCCTTGGGGATGGTACACACTACAATGGAAGTGTTTGGCCTGGAAGATCCTGAAAACTTCTTCTGTTAGTTTCCCCCCTTGAACTGAGAGCCATTATCAGTCAAGATTTGATTGGGAAAGCCTAACCTTGTGAAAATTGTGAGCAATGCCTCTGCCACATGTTTAGAATCAATCGATGACAGGGCTACCGCCTCTCCCCACATAGAACAAGTGTCCACCAGAGTCAGAATGTAGCTGTTCCTTCTCTTGGTTCGGGTGAGAGGTCCCACAAGATCCACGGCAACTCTCTCAAAGGGTGTTCCCACTATGGGCATTTCCCCCAGAGTTGCTGGTGCAGTCCAATGCTTAGGTGCTACTCGTTGGCACTCTGGACAGGATTTTACATATCGTTTGATATCTTCAGTTATTCCTGGCCAGAAATAGTGACAAGCTATACGCTGTCCTGTTGCGCTGATCCCCATATGACCACTGAAGGGAATCGCATGCCCTAGTTCCAACACTTTAGTCCTATATGAAGTGGGAAGGACCAGCTGTCCGTGACCATTGGATTCAGATCCAGCCTTCCTATATATCAGCTTGTTCTTCATATAAAACTCTCCCTTGCCTGGAGGTGTATGAGATTTGGGCAACTTCTTGAAACACGGCTTGAGTGTTTTGTCCTCAGCCTGTGCCTTCCTCATCTCATCTGGATGAGTATTTATTGGATTATCCTCCTCCTTTTTAGACTGTGATCTGGTCTGCACTGTTGCCAATATCACAGGTCTCTTGGGATTCCCCAAGAAGACATATCTACACCCCAATATCAGAGGGTAGATTGGCTCATTTATCACTGCTGCTTTTATGATTCCTTCCACATATCGCGTTTTCACCTTTATCCGGGCGACGGGAAGTGTCATGGTAGCTACATCCTTGGTTGCAGTTTGAATCTCCACTGTTTCTGTGGTGTATTGATCGGCCTGCACCAGGTGAGAACTCACAACGGAATCGTAATCTAAACCGGTATCATATAAACACCTTATAGTGACACCATTACAGATGACATCTTCACACACTGGGGGATGGTATGGTTCCTGTAGTTCTGCAGGTTTGACCTTCTTTTCCTTTTTCCCAGATGTCATAGCAGCACAATGAGGAGGTTTCCTTCTACAATGGTCAGTGTCATGATTGTTCATCTTACAATTTTTACACCACTTTTTTCCTTGGTTGAAAGATTTTCTTTCATCATATTTCCTTTCATCGAATTGTGGGGTTTTATTTTTATTGTCATACCGTGGCCTATCAAATTGGTGCTTACCTTTGTTTTGATCTCTAGGATCAAATTTATTAAAGTTCTGTGGTGCCCTAAAATTTTCCACCTGTTTCTTTTTATTACCTGATACCTCTGCCTGAGCTGCTTGATACCTTTCTGCAACATTTAGCAACTCACCCAGCCTCTCTGCACCTTGTTCCATGAGAAACTTTCTCAGGTCTGGAGCCATGGACTCTCTTAATTGTTCTATAAGGACCATTTCCTTAAGATTTTGGGTTTTCCCCAGGGAAGTCCATTTCTCCAAGTATGTCTCTAACCGTGCAGAGAACTGGTGATAGGTTTCACCTGACAGTAGTTTAGCATTCCTAAATTTTTTCCTATAAAATTCTGCGTTCTTTTCATATCTTAACAAAAGAGCCTGCTTTAGCATGTCATAATTTTCCTGATCACCTCTGCTCATTTTGGCAAAAACTTCATAAGCTGCCCCACGAAGACCTTGAGATAACTTTAAGCTCCACCTTTCTCTCTCTAACCCATATGTGGTAGCTAATAGTTCATACCTATTTAGATAGCTCTCAATATCATCGTCTTTCTCAACAAAATGATCTAAATGAAAGTTCATAGCTGAGGTTGAGGCTCCCTGACTAGCAGTGGCATCAGAGGTAAAGGGACTGGCACCATTTTCAGGAGCATGGCCTTGAAACTCAAACTCCCTTAGTCGTAACTCATGTTCCCTTTGTAATCTCTTCTCCTCCTTTTCTGCTTCCCTCTCTGCAGCCTGTCTTCTTTCCTCGGCTTCCAATTTCTTAGCCTCAGCCTCAATCTGCAGCCTCTTAGTCTCAGCCTCAAACTGTAACTTCTTAATTTCCTTTTCAGCCTCTAACTTTCTTTCGGCCTCTTTTTCTAATCTTCTTTCTTCCCGTTCAATATATTTGTCACATTCAGCAGTGACATAAGCAATCATAATTTGCCCGTCCATTCCTAACTCTTTTGCAGTCTGTACAGCAGCAGATCGAAATTTTGCCAAGTCGGCCATTGTCGAACATGCAATTGTAAACAATTCAATCTTTCAATACTTATCTAAGGACACTACAGGCACTGAGAGCTCAACCTTATTTATTTTCACCCAAGGATACCTTTTAAATTGTATTATTCCCCGAAGTGAATTACCCCCAATATCTATAATAGGGAAAGATTCAAAATCCCGGACAGGACCCCAATATATGTGGTAAAGTGGGATGTTATAAATATTTATAGGGGACTTAGTGTACTGACTGAGATCAGCTGTGAAGGTATCTGTATCTAATAGGTGTAGTGTTTTACAGATAACCTTACTTGCTACCACATTACACCTCAGTCAGAATTATTCTGGAATATTGTGATGACTACGTTAAATGTCTAGGGTATGTATATGATGAAGTGTAAGTCACAACAACAACAGACAGATAAACAATTTAATTTATTCCACCACACTTGACAACACTGTGACACTCACACACATATAACATTCTATAAGAATATCTTAAATGAGTCACTAGTAAATTTTCAAATATCAATATGTATTAAGTACTTTCATTACTATTTGTGTCCTGATTCAAATACAAAGTGAACCAGGAATCACAATCAATTGTAATTACAATTTATATGTACAGAATTTATCAATATGAACCTTGTAGTGACATATTTTATTAATATTATCCTATGTGTGTCAGTTGTGTAGTGGTAATATGAGGTAATACTGGTTTTGTTTTTTCAAGCTCTGTTGGTATTTGTCATCATGATTTCAAGTGTTTGTTTCTGTTGGAACTAGTATTGGAGATGTTCTCAGTTCCTGGCATTAAAACAATTAATTTCCCCTCTTATTTTATTATAAAGTCACTTTTAGAGGGGGGCATAATGTTGAGCTCCGCTGGCCACAGACTCTTATCTTTCGTGATGGCGGCAGGAAAAGACTCCTCTGCTCGATAGCCTCCCTGTGTTCTGGAGACACCTCACTGTTTGCTATATGGACCAAGGAGTATGCTGTCCACCTCTGGATTCAGCAAAGCTCAGACCAGGTGCTGCTCAATAACTTTAGGACCACGGTCCCTGAAACAAGAAGGTTGTACCTCCTACTTCAGAACTAATTTATAATAACCTTCCAGACTGACCACAATACATAACAAACACTGAGTTCAGAGTGGTAGGCCAACTGTCAGCTTCATCTGAAATAATTTACACCAGTATATTCCTCCCTAATGGTTACTACGCCTCTGCAATTCCAACATTATTTCTTTCTAGTCAATAAGATAGGTGTCAGTGTACTGTTTGGCAATTCCATGTAGTTTTACTTTCCTCCGACACCTTCTGTTCAGGTTGGAGCATTATATATATATATATACTTTACCTCATGTTCGCTACTGAACCCACACACATATACAGACATAAATTATTAATTTACATTCAATTTTCATTAAAACGATATCAAATATTTCAAGCTTACCACAATTCATGGAAATAATACACAGTTACGTTGACTGGCAATGAATATAGCACAATTTCGATCTGCCGATGTCCCAGGCTTTTATTTAGAAAAATATGCACTGGTGCTCAACGCACTGGTTCTTTAGTAAGTTTATTTGAAAATGTGGTGTTGAACTGACGCGTCTAAGTGACTATATTAACGGGTCTAACCAATCGTGCCCTGTTTACCCAAGCGTTTGAAAAAAAGTACCCCTTCCATCCGTCTCCCCTAACAACTAAAAGTAGTATTTATATTTATAGTCCGACTAATCGTGTTTAGCCTTACATTTACTTTCCGCCAATCAAATAGGAGGTAACATGTCAGCCTATTTCCCGTACAATGGTGGTGTGAAAATCTGTCACTGAGCGATTCTGATTTTTGGTGTTGTCTGACAGCACCCCCATTTTATTTTGGCTATAACTTGTTAATTCCTAGACTATTTGCATAACACTTAACATATTCTTTGTCAGCAAGTCTTAAGGAACCCAAATATATAAGTTTTAAGGGAGCTAAGTGGCTGCGTTCAAAATATGTATTTTCTTCTAGGATAGTCGTGTATTTGTTTTCACTTCCATGTGGTTTAGGCCACCTGTTTTCAAACGTGTAACTGTCAGTATAATGTCAGGATTTCGGACATAAAAGCAGTAGAATGTCAGGTTTTTAAACCTAACTCTCGTAGTGGGTAGTGTTTTTTTTATCACTGTCGATTTGAAAAAAGCTAGTGCTTGTGGCCTTACACGCGTGATGGTAGTAATTGTGTATTGTGAGACTGTGGTAGTATTGCCTGCGTTCCGGCTTTCAGCCCCTCCCTTTCTTTCTATCTTTAGTCCATCTGTCTTTCGTTTTTGGTACCATAGTGTATAAAATGACATGAATGGAATTTTAAATCTAGGTCAGCTTGCGTATCTCAAGGTTTTTCTTAGAAAGGCAGTACACGTTTCATTGAAGAAAGCGTTTAGTGATGCAGTAGGCTTTTACTATCAACGTGAAACGTTACAATTTGCAGACGAAGTAGAAAACAAGGGGGATTTCGAGTACAGTCATTGTGACAGCACTGTTCTTTACCATTCTTCTTTCCTTTTATTAAATTTATTTGTTAGGCTTTACATTTACGTTTTAATTTATATATGTGGATTAGAATTTCTCACGACAAATCCTCCCCACTTAAAACAGACGTTATATGTCAGTCTATAATTCTATATACACATAGAGAAATTTATTATTATTCCTGGGGTTTAGGGTGATTCTCATCACACGGATGGCGGCTTAAAAAATCCGCTCCCAGATTTGTTTTTCCACTTATATACTCTATGCAAAACTCATATGGCTGGATCAATAAAGACCAACGGAGTAATCTAGAATTCTCATGTCTAGCCTGTGCTAGAAACGACAAAGGTTTGTGATCCGTTTGCAACTTAAATGCCTTACCATACAGATAAATATTGAATTTCTTTATCGCCCATATTACTGCAAGACATTCTTTTTCGCTAGTTGAGTAATTGGTTTCAGCTTTATTCAACTTTCTGCTAGCATATGCCACTGGGCTTAATTCCCCATCCAATGCATCTGATCTCTGTAGCAGAGTTGCACCTAACCCAATATTACTGGCATCCGTTCTTACTATGAATTCTTGACTTAAGTCAGGTAATTTCAAAATAGGTTTGCTTGTAAGTTTTTCCTTCAATTCTTGGTAAGCCATTTCACATTGTGGTGTCCATGTAATTCGATCTGGATTTCCTTTACGTGTCAAATCAGTTAACGGTGCACATATGGAATTAAAGTTTTTGATATACTTTTGGTAGAAACCACATAATGAGACAAAGGATCTCACGTCTTTCTTGGTTTGTGGTCTCGGGGCTTTCTTTAGTTTCTCTAAATTCTTGGGGTCAGGGGTCATGTTTCCCTGATAAACTGTGTGTCCCAAAAATTCCAATTCTTTACATCCAACGCAACATTTGGTTGGTCGGGCTGTTAAATTCGCTTCCCTAAGTCGATTAAACAGCATGTTCAGAGAGTCAATGTGTTCCTCAAATGTTTCTGTTGCTATAAGGATATCATCCATGAAATTTGTGATACATGGATTATTCAGAGGGTCCAATAATTTTCTCATCATTCTAGAGAAGACACTAGGTGCATTCTTTAATCCAAATGGCAATCTATTAAACTCATAGTGTCCTTCTGAGGTACTAAAAGCTAGGTATGGTCTAACCTCAGGCTTTACTGGAATCTGATAGTATCCTTTACTCAGATCCACTTTTGAGAAATATTTAGCTTTATTTAGCCTGGCAAACAACTGATTTGTATCCGGCAATGGATCCACCTGTCCTTCTGTAATAGCATTCAGTCTCCGGTAATCTATACAGAGTCTATGTTCTCCAGAGGGTTTCCTTAAGAGTACAACACCGGAACTATATGAAGATTCACTGTGTGAAATAATTCCTTCCTTCAACAAATAGTCTATCTCTTCCTTCAAAGCTTTCTCCTTAGCAAAAGGAATCGAATAGGGTTTCATACAGACAGGTGTGGGGTCTATCAGTTTCATATCATATTCCAATAGGTTTGTATGCCCTGGTCGGTCCGTTAACACCTCTGTATGATTTTCTAGAACCTGTTGCACTCTCTCTTTCTGATTTTTCGTTAAATGTGTACTGATTTTCACCTGTGCCGCTGTCTCACAGGGATGTAATGGATATTCAAATGATGAAAGTGGTTCCTTTTTCATCTCCATGGCAATGGACAAGGTCAACAAGTGTGTCTCTTCCTGATGTTCTCTTTCCAAATATTTCTTCAGGAGATTCACATGATAGATTTTTTCTTTCCCCTTCTTATCTATCTTATAATTGGTTCTAGACACCTTCTCTAGAACTGTATATGGACCTTGCCATCCAATTTGTAACTTATTCTGGCTACCGGGGAGAAGAAGCAGTACCTTCTCTCCCACAGCCAAATCTCTGTCTTTAGCTTTCCTGTTATAATAGGCAGCATGTTTCTTCCTGGCTTGTTTCAAATTTTCATTGGCAAGTTTCCAGCCAGTTTTTAAACGAGTGGTCAGCTCATTCACATATTGGTATGAGGATGTAATGTTTTCCTCTGCCTTTTCATCAGTCCACGTTCTTAACAGCGCTTCCAGTGGACCTTTTATTGGCCTTCCAAATAATAATGTTGCCGGGGCCATTCCGGTTGAACTATGGGGTACCTCCCGATAAGCAAAGAGGGCGGCGTGAAGGTACTGATCCCATGTATCTGGTTTTTCGTGTGCCAACTTTCTCAGGATCGACATCAACGTGCCGTTAAATCTTTCCACTTGGCCGTTCCCTTGGGGGTGGTACACACTACAATGGAAGTGTTTGGCCTGGAAGATCCTGAAAACTTCTTCTGTTAGTTTCCCCTTGAACTGAGAGCCATTATCAGTCAAGATTTGATTGGGAAAGCCTAACCTTGTGAAAATTGTGAGCAATGCCTCTGCCACATGTTTAGAATCAATCGATGACAGGGCTACCGCCTCTCCCCACATAGAACATGTGTCCACCAGAGTCAGAATGTAGCTGTTCCTTCTCTTGGTTCGGGTGAGAGGTCCCACAAGATCCACGGCAACTCTCTCAAAGGGTGTTCCCACTATGGGCATTTCCCCCAGAGTTGCTGGTGCAGTCCAATGCTTAGGTGCTACTCGTTGGCACTCTGGACAGGATTTTACATATCGTTTGATATCTTCAGTTATTCCTGGCCAGAAATAGTGACAAGCTATACGCTGTCCTGTTGCGCTGATCCCCATATGACCACTGAAGGGAATCGCATGCCCTAGCTCCAACACTTTAGTCCTATATGAAGTGGGAAGAACCAGCTGTCCGTGACCATTGGATTCAGATCCAGCCTTCCTATATATCAGTTTGTTCTTCATATAAAATTCTCCCTTGCCTGGAGGTGTATGAGATTTGGGCAACTTCTTGAAACACGGCTTGAGTGTTTTGTCCTCAGCCTGTGCCTTCCTCATCTCATCTGGATGAGTATTTATTGGATTATCCTCCTCCTTTTTAGACTGTGATCTGGTCTGCACTGTTGCCAATATCACAGGTCTCTTGGGATTCCCCAAGAAGACATATCTACACCCCAATATCAGAGGGTAGATTGGCTCATTTATCACTGCTGCTTTTTATGATTCCTTCCACATATCGCGTTTTCACCTTTATCCGGGCGACGGGAAGTGTCATGGTAGCTACATCCTTGGTTGCAGTTTGAATCTCCACTGTTTCTGTGGTGTATTGATCGGCCTGCACCAGGTGAGAACTCACAACGGAATCGTAATCTAAACCGGTATCATATAAACACCTTATAGTGACACCATTACAGATGACATCTTCACACACTGGGGGATGGTATGGTTCCTGTAGTTCTGCAGGTTTGACCTTCTTTTCCTTTTTCCCAGATGTCATAGCAGCACAATGAGGAGGTTTCCTTCTACAATGGTCAGTGTCATGATTGTTCATCTTACAATTTTTACACCACCTTTTCCCTTGGTTGAAAGATTTTCTTTCATCATATTTCCTTTCATCGAATTGTGGGGTTTTATTTTTATTGTCATACCGTGGCCTATCAAATTGGTGCTTACCTTTGTTTTGATCTCTAGGATCAAATTTATTAAAGTTCTGTGGTGCCCTAAAATTATCCACCTGTTTCTTTTTATTACCTGATACCTCTGCCTGAGCTGCTTGATACCTTTCTGCAACATTTAGCAACTCACCCAGCCTCTCTGCACCTTGTTCCATGAGAAACTTTCTCAGGTCTGGAGCCATGGACTCTCTTAATTGTTCTATAAGGACCATTTCCTTAAGATCTTGGGTTTTCCCCAGAGAAGTCCATTTCTCCAAGTATGTCTCTAACCGTGCAGAGAACTGGTGATAGGTTTCACTGACAGTAGTTTAGCATTCCTAAATTTTTTCCTATAAAATTCTGCGTTCTTTTCATATCTTAACAAAAGAGCCTGCTTTAGCATGTCATAATTTTCCTGATCACCTCTGCTCATTTTGGCAAAAACTTCATAAGCTGCCCCACGAAGACCTTGAGATAACTTTAAGCTCCACCTTTCTCTCTCTAACCCATATGTGGTAGCTAATAGTTCATACCTATTTAGATAGCTCTCAATATCATCGTCTTTCTCAACAAAATGATCTAAATGAAAGTTCATAGCTGAGGTTGAGGCTCCCTGACTAGCAGTGGCATCAGAGGTAAAGGGACTGGCACCATTTTCAGGAGCATGGCCTTGAAACTCAAACTCCCTTAGTCGTAACTCATGTTCCCTTTGTAATCTCTTCTCCTCCTTTTCTGCTTCCCTCTCTGCAGCTAATCTTCTTTCCTCGGCTTCCCTCTCTGCAGCTAATCTCTTGTCTTCCCTTTCTGCAGCTAATCTTCTTTCAAGCTGCTTCCAATCTTTTTAGCCTCAGCCTCAATCTGCAACCTTTAACTGCCTCTAATCTTATCTTTAGCCTCAGCCTCTAACTTTCTTTCGGCCTCTTTTTCTAATCTTCTTTCTTCCCGTTCAATATATTTGTCACATTCAGCAGTGACATAAGCAATCATAATTTGCCCGTCCATTCCTAACTCTTTTGCAGTCTGTACAGCAGCAGATCGAAATTTTGCCAAGTCGGCCATTTTCTAACAGGTAAATGTCTAAAATATTTAAACTAAACAATTTTTCTATGACTTATTAACTCAGACACTACACAGGCACCGTGAGCTCAACCTTATTTAATTCCACCCAAGGATACCTTTTAATTCTTATATTCCCTGAAGTGAATTACCCCCAATATTATAATAGGGAAAGATTCAAAATCCCAAGAGCGAGACCCCAATATATGTGGTGAAGTGGGATGTTATAAATATTTATAGGGGACTTAGTGTACTGACTGAGATCAGCTGTGAAGGTATCTGTATCTAATAGGTGTAGTGTTTTACAGATAACCTTACTTGCTACCACATTACACCTCAGTCAGAATTATTCTGGAATATTGTGATGACTACGTTAAATGTCTAGGGTATGTATATGATGAAGTGTAAGTCACAACAACAACAGACAGATAAACAATTTAATTTATTCCACCACACTTGACAACACTGTGACACTCACACACATATAACATTCTATAAGAATATCTTAAATGAGTCACTAGTAAATTTTCAAATATCAATATGTATTAAGTACTTTCATTAATATTTGTGTCCTGATTCAAATACAAAGTGAACCAGGAATCACAATCAATTGTAATTACAATTTATATGTACAGAATTTATCAATATGAACCTTGTAGTGACATATTTTATTAATATTATCCTATGTGTGTCAGTTGTGTAGTAGTAATATGAGGTAATACTGGTTTTGTTTTTTCAAGCTCTGTTGGTATTTGTCATCATGATTTCAAGTGTTTGTTTCTGTTGGAACTAGTATTGGAGATGTTCTCAGTTCCTGGCATTAAAACAATTAATTTCCCCTCTTATTTTATTATAAAGTCACTTTTAGGGGGGGGGGCATAATGTTGAGCTCCGCTGGCCACAGACTCTTATCTTTCGTGATGGCGGCAGGAAAGGACTCCTCTGCTCGATAGCCTCCCTGTGTTCTGGAGACACCTCACTGTTTGCTATATGGACCAAGGAGTATGCTGTCCGCCTCTGGATTCAGCAAAGCTCTGACCAGGTGCTGCTCAATAACTTTAGGACCACGGTCCCTGAAACAAGAAGGTTGTACCTCCTACTTCAGAACTAATTTATAATAACCTTCCAGACTGACCACAATACATAACAAACACTGAGTTCAGAGTGGTAGGCCAACTGTCAGCTTCATCTGAAATAATTTACACCAGTATATTCCTCCCTAATGGTTACTACGCCTCTGCAATTCCAACATTATTTCTTTCTAGTCAATAAGATAGGTGTCAGTGTACTGTTTGGCAATTCCATGTAGTTTTACTTTCCTCCGACACCTTCTGTTCAGGTTGGAGCACTATATAGGCTTTACCTCATGTTCGCTACTGAACCACACATATATACAGACATAAATTATTAATTTACATTCAATTTTCATTAAAAAGATATCAAATATTTCAAGCTTACCACAATTCATGGAAATAATACACAGTTACGTTGACTGGCAATGAATATAGCACAATTTCGATCTGCCGATGTCCCAGGCTTTTATTTAGAAAAATATGCACTGGTGCTCAACGCACTGGTTCTTTAGTAAGTTTATTTGAAAATGTGGTGTTGAACTGACGCGTCTAAGTGACTATATTAACGGGTCTAACCAATCGTGCCCTGTTTACCCAAGCGTTTGAAAAAAAGTACCCCTTCCATCCGTCTCCCCTAACAACTAAAAGTAGTATTTATAGTCCGACTAATCGTGTTTAGCCTTACATTTATTTTCCGCCAATCAAATAGGAGGTAACATGTCAGCCTATTTCCCGTACAATGGTGGTGTGAAAATCTGTCACTGAGCGATTCTGATTTTTGGTGTTGTCTGACAGCACCCCCATTTTATTTTGGCTATAACTTGTTAATTCCTAGACTATTTGCATAACACTTAACATATTCTTTGTCAGCAAGTCCTAAGGAACCCAAATATATAAGTTTTAAGGGAGCTAAGTGGCTGCGTTCAAAATATGTATTTTCTTCTGTATAGTTTGTTTTTTTTTTTTTTATGTTTAGAACCGCCACCTGTCTTTAGGGTGTCTGCTGTACTGTCATACTAATGTCAGGATTTCGGACATAAAACAGTAGAATGTCATGTTTCTAAACCTAACTCTCGTAGTTGTAGTGTTTTTTATCACTGTCGATTTGAAAAAAGCTAGTGCTTGTGGCCTTACACGCGTGATGGTAGTAATTGTGTATTGTGAGACTGTGGTAGTATTGCCTGCGTTCCGGCTTTCAGCCCCTCCCTTTCTTTCTATCTTTAGTCCATCTGTCTTTCGTTTTTGGTACCATAGTGTATAAAATGACATGAATGGAATTTTAAATCTAGGTCAACTTGCGTATCTCAAGGTTTTTCTTAGAAAGGCAGTACACGTTTCATTGAAGAAAGCGTGTAGTGATGCAGTAGGCTTTTACTATCAACGTGAAACGTTACAATTTGCAGACGAAGTAGAAAACAAGGGGGATTTCGAGTACAGTCATTGTGACAGCACTGTTCTTTACCATTCTTCTTTCCTTTTATTAAATTTATTTGTTAGGCTTTACATTTACGTTTTAATTTATATATGTGGATTAGAATTTCTCACGACAAATCCTCCCCACTTAAAACAGACGTTATATGTCAGTCTATAATTCTATATACACATAGAGAAATTTATTATTATTCCTGGGGTTTAGGGTGATTCTCATCACACGGATGGCGGCTTAAAAAATCCGCTCCCAGATTTGTTTTTCCACTTATATACTCTATGCAAAACTCATATGGCTGGATCAATAAAGACCAACGGAGTAATCTAGAATTCTCATGTCTAGCCTGTGCTAGAAACGACAAAGGTTTGTGATCCGTTTGCAACTTAAATGCCTTACCATACAGATAAATATTGAATTTCTTTATCGCCCATATTACTGCAAGACATTCTTTTTCGCTAGTTGAGTAATTGGTTTCAGCTTTATTCAACTTTCTGCTAGCATATGCCACTGGGCTTAATTCCCCATCCAATGCATCTGATCTCTGTAGCAGAGTTGCACCTAACCCAATATTACTGGCATCCGTTCTTACTATGAATTCTTGACTTAAGTCAGGTAATTTCAAAATAGGTTTGCTTGTAAGTTTTTCCTTCAATTCTTGGTAAGCCATTTCACATTGTGGTGTCCATGTAATTCGATCTGGATTTCCTTTACGTGTCAAATCAGTTAACGGTGCACATATGGAATTAAAGTTTTTGATATACTTTGGTAGAAACCACATAATGAGACAAAGGATCTCACGTCTTTCTTGGTTTGTGGTCTCGGGGCTTTCTTTAGTTTCTCTAAATTCTTGGGGTCAGGGGTCATGTTTCCCTGATAAACTGTGTGTCCCAAAAATTCCAATTCTTTACATCCAACGCAACATTTGGTTGGTCGGGCTGTTAAATTCGCTTCCCTAAGTCGATTAAACAGCATGTTCAGAGAGTCAATGTGTTCCTCAAATGTTTCTGTTGCTATAAGGATATCATCCATGAAATTTGTGATACATGGATTATTCAGAGGGTCCAATAATTTTCTCATCATTCTAGAGAAGACACTAGGTGCATTCTTTAATCCAAATGGCAATCTATTAAACTCATAGTGTCCTTCTGAGGTACTAAAAGCTAGGTATGGTCTAACCTCAGGCTTTACTGGAATCTGATAGTATCCTTTACTCAGATCCACTTTTGAGAAATATTTAGCTTTATTTAGCCTGGCAAACAACTGATTTGTATCCGGCAATGGATCCACCTGTCCTTCTGTAATAGCATTCAGTCTCCGGTAATCTATACAGAGTCTATGTTCTCCAGAGGGTTTCCTTAAGAGTACAACACCGGAACTATATGAAGATTCACTGTGTGAAATAATTCCTTCCTTCAACAAATAGTCTATCTCTTCCTTCAAAGCTTTCTCCTTAGCAAAAGGAATCGAATAGGGTTTCATACAGACAGGTGTGGGGTCTATCAGTTTCATATCATATTCCAATAGGTTTGTATGCCCTGGTCGGTCCGTTAACACCTCTGTATGATTTTCTAGAACCTGTTGCACTCTCTCTTTCTGATTTTTCGTTAAATGTGTACTGATTTTCACCTGTGCCGCTGTCTCACAGGGGTGTAATGGATATTCAAATGATGAAAGTGGTTCCTTTTTCATCTCCATGGCAATGGACAAGGTCAACAAGTGTGTCTCTTCCTGATGTTCTCTTTCCAAATATTTCTTCAGGAGATTCACATGATAGATTTTTTCTTTCCCCTTCTTATCTATCTTATAATTGGTTCTAGACACCTTCTCTAGAACTGTATATGGACCTTGCCATCCAATTTGTAACTTATTCTGGCTACCGGGGAGAAGAAGCAGTACCTTCTCTCCCACAGCCAAATCTCTGTCTTTAGCTTTCCTGTTATAATAGGCAGCATGTTTTTTCCTGGCTTGTTTCAAATTTTCATTGGCAAGTTTCCAGCCAGTTTTTAAACGAGTGGTCAGCTCATTCACATATTGGTATGAGGATGTAATGTTTTCCTCTGCCTTTTCATCAGTCCACGTTCTTAACAGCGCTTCCAGTGGACCTTTTATTGGCCTTCCAAATAATAATGTTGCCGGGGCCATTCCGGTTGAACTATGGGGTACCTCCCGATAAGCAAAGAGGGCGGCGTGAAGGTACTGATCCCATGTATCTGGTTTTTCGTGTGCCAACTTTCTCAGGATCGACATCAACGTGCCGTTAAATCTTTCCACTTGGCCGTTCCCTTGGGGATGGTACACACTACAATGGAAGTGTTTGGCCTGGAAGATCCTGAAAACTTCTTCTGTTAGTTTCCCCTTGAACTGAGAGCCATTATCAGTCAAGATTTGATTGGGAAAGCCTAACCTTGTGAAAATTGTGAGCAATGCCTCTGCCACATGTTTAGAATCAATCGATGACAGGGCTACCGCCTCTCCCCACATAGAACATGTGTCCACCAGAGTCAGAATGTAGCTGTTCCTTCTCTTGGTTCGGGTGAGAGGTCCCACAAGATCCACGGCAACTCTCTCAAAGGGTGTTCCCACTATGGGCATTTCCCCCAGAGTTGCTGGTGCAGTCCAATGCTTAGGTGCTACTCGTTGGCACTCTGGACAGGATTTTACATATCGTTTGATATCTTCAGTTATTCCTGGCCAGAAATAGTGACAAGCTATACGCTGTCCTGTTGCGCTGATCCCCATATGACCACTGAAGGGAATCGCATGCCCTAGCTCCAACACTTTAGTCCTATATGAAGTGGGAAGAACCAGCTGTCCGTGACCATTGGATTCAGATCCAGCCTTCCTATATATATCAGTTTGTTCTTCATATAAAATTCTCCCTTGCCTGGAGGTGTATGAGATTTGGGCAACTTCTTGAAACACGGCTTGAGTGTTTTGTCCTCAGCCTGTGCCTTCCTCATCTCATCTGGATGAGTATTTATTGGATTATCCTCCTCCTTTTTAGACTGTGATCTGGTCTGCACTGTTGCCAATATCACAGGTCTCTTGGGATTCCCCAAGAAGACATATCTACACCCCAATATCAGAGGGTAGATTGGCTCATTTATCACTGCTGCTTTTATGATTCCTTCCACATATCGCGTTTTCACCTTTATCCGGGCGACGGGAAGTGTCATGGTAGCTACATCCTTGGTTGCAGTTTGAATCTCCACTGTTTCTGTGGTGTATTGATCGGCCTGCACCAGGTGAGAACTCACAACGGAATCGTAATCTAAACCGGTATCATATAAACACCTTATAGTGACACCATTACAGATGACATCTTCACACACTGGGGGATGGTATGGTTCCTGTAGTTCTGCAGGTTTGACCTTCTTTTCCTTTTTCCCAGATGTCATAGCAGCACAATGAGGAGGTTTCCTTCTACAATGGTCAGTGTCATGATTGTTCATCTTACAATTTTTACACCACCTTTTCCCTTGGTTGAAAGATTTTCTTTCATCATATTTCCTTTCATCGAATTGTGGGGTTTTATTTTTATTGTCATACCGTGGCCTATCAAATTGGTGCTTACCTTTGTTTTGATCTCTAGGATCAAATTTATTAAAGTTCTGTGGTGCCCTAAAATTATCCACCTGTTTCTTTTTATTACCTGATACCTCTGCCTGAGCTGCTTGATACCTTTCTGCAACATTTAGCAACTCACCCAGCCTCTCTGCACCTTGTTCCATGAGAAACTTTCTCAGGTCTGGAGCCATGGACTCTCTTAATTGTTCTATAAGGACCATTTCCTTAAGATCTTGGGTTTTCCCCAGAGAAGTCCATTTCTCCAAGTATGTCTCTAACCGTGCAGAGAACTGGTGATAGGTTTCACCTGACAGTAGTTTAGCATTCCTAAATTTTTTCCTATAAAATTCTGCGTTCTTTTCATATCTTAACAAAAGAGCCTGCTTTAGCATGTCATAATTTTCCTGATCACCTCTGCTCATTTTGGCAAAAACTTCATAAGCTGCCCCACGAAGACCTTGAGATAACTTTAAGCTCCACCTTTCTCTCTCTAACCCATATGTGGTAGCTAATAGTTCATACCTATTTAGATAGCTCTCAATATCATCGTCTTTCTCAACAAAATGATCTAAATGAAAGTTCATAGCTGAGGTTGAGGCTCCCTGACTAGCAGTGGCATCAGAGGCAAAGGGACTGGCACCATTTTCAGGAGCATGGCCTTGAAACTCAAACTCCCTTAGTCGTAACTCATGTTCCCTTTGTAATCTCTTCTCCTCCTTTTCTGCTTCCCTCTCTGCAGCTAATCTTCTTTCCTCGGCTTCCCTTTCTGCAGCTAATCTTCTTGTCTTCCCTTTCAGCAGTCAATCTTCTTTCCTCTGCTTCCAATCTTAGTCCTCAGCCTCAAACTGCAACCTCTTTTTCTTTTTCAGCCCTTATTCTCTTAGCCTCAGCCTTTTCAGACTCTAACTTTCTTTCGGCCTCTTTTTCTAATCTTCTTTCTTCCCGTTCAATATATTTGTCACATTCAGCAGTGACATAAGCAATCATAATTTGCCCGTCCATTCCTAACTCTTTCGCAGTCTGTACAGCAGCAGATCGAAATTTTGCCAGGTCCGCCATTTTCTAACAAATGTCTAAAATTGTAACTAAACAATTTTATCTATGACTAATTAACTCAGGACACACAGGCACTGAGAGCTCAACCTTATTTATTTTCACCCAAGGATACCTTTTAAATTGTATTATTCCCTGAAGTGAATTACCCCCAATATTTATAATAGGGAAAGATTCAAAATCCCGGACAGGACCCCAATATATGTGGTAAAGTGGGATGTTATAAATATTTATAGGGGACTTAGTGTACTGACTGAGATCAGCTGTGAAGGTATCTGTATCTAATAGGTGTAGTGTTTTACAGATAACCTTACTTGCTACCACATTACACCTCAGTCAGAATTATTCTGGAATATTGTGATGACTACGTTAAATGTCTAGGGTATGTATATGATGAAGTGTAAGTCACAACAACAACAGACAGATAAACAATTTAATTTATTCCACCACACTTGACAACACTGTGACACTCACACACATATAACATTCTATAAGAATATCTTAAATGAGTCACTAGTAAATTTTCAAATATCAATATGTATTAAGTACTTTCATTAATATATGTGTCCTGATTCAAATACAAAGTGAACCAGGAATCACAATCAATTGTAATTACAATTTATATGTACAGAATTTATCAATATGAACCTTGTAGTGACATATTTTATTAATATTATCCTATGTGTGTCAGTTGTGTGGTAGTAATATGAGGTAATACTGGTTTTGTTTTTTCAAGCTCTGTTGGTATTTGTCATCATGATTTCAAGTGTTTGTTTCTGTTGGAACTAGTATTGGAGATGTTCTCAGTTCCTGGCATTAAAACAATTAATTTCCCCTCTTATTTTATTATAAAGTCACTTTTAGAGGGGGGCATAATGTTGAGCTCCGCTGGCCACAGACTCTTATCTTTCGTGATGGCGGCAGGAAAAGACTCCTCTGCTCGATAGCCTCCCTGTGTTCTGGAGACACCTCACTGTTTGCTATATGGACCAAGGAGTATGCTGTCCGCCTCTGGATTCAGCAAAGCTCAGACCAGGTGCTGCTCAATAACTTTAGGACCACGGTCCCTGAAACAAGAAGGTTGTACCTCCTACTTCAGAACTAATTTATAATAACCTTCCAGACTGACCACAATACATAACAAACACTGAGTTCAGAGTGGTAGGCCAACTGTCAGCTTCATCTGAAATAATTTACACCAGTATATTCCTCCCTAATGGTTACTACGCCTCTGCAATTCCAACATTATTTCTTTCTAGTCAATAAGATAGGTGTCAGTGTACTGTTTGGCAATTCCATGTAGTTTTACTTTCCTCCGACACCTTCTGTTCAGGTTGGAGCATTATATATATATACTTTACCTCATGTTCGCTACTGAACCCACACACATATACAGACATAAATTATCAATTTACATTCAATTTTCATTAAAAAGATATCAAATTTTTTCAAGCTTACCACAATTCATGGAAATAATACACAGTTACGTTGACTGGCAATGAATATAGCACAATTTCGATCTGCCGATGTCCCAGGCTTTTATTTAGAAAAATATGCACTGGTGCTCAACGCACTGGTTCTTTAGTAAGTTTATTTGAAAATGTGGTGTTGAACTGACGCGTCTAAGTGACTATATTAACGAGTCTAACCAATCATGCCATGTTTACCCAAGCTTTTTCAAAAAAAGTACTCCTACTCACGTTTCCCCTAACAACAAAAAGTAGTATTTATAGTCCGACTGATCGTGTTTAGGCTTACATTTACTTTCCGCCAATCAAATAGGAGGTAACATGTCAGCCTATTTCCGTACAATGGTGGTGTGAAAATCTGCCACTGAGCGATTCTGATTTTTGGTGTTGTCTGACAGCACCCCCATTTTATTTTGGCTATAACTTGTTAATTCCTAGACTATTTGCATAACACTTAACATATTCTTTGTCAGCCAGTCCTAAGGAACCCAAATATATAAGTTTTATGGGGCTAAGGGGCTGCGTTCAAAATATGTATTTTCCAGGATAGTCGTGTATTTGTTTTTTTATGTTTAGAACCGCCACCTGTCCTGTAATGTTTTCAAACGTAAACCAGTATAATGTCATGTTTTCTAATAAGCGTTTTTCAGGTTTTTAAACATAACTCTCGAATGGGTAGTGTTTTTTTTTCACTGTCGATTTGAAAAAAGCTAGTGCTTGTGGCCTTACACGCGTGATGGTAGTAATTGTGTATTGTGAGACTGTGGTAGTATTGCCTGCGTTCCGGCTTTCAGCCCCTCCCTTTCTTTCTATCCTTAGTCCATCTGTCTTTCGTTTTTGGTAACATAGTGTATAAAATGACATGAATGGAATTTTAAATCTAGGTCATCTTGCGTATCTCAAGGTTTTTCTTAGAAAGGCAGTACACGTTTCATTGAAGAAAGCGTGTAGTGATGCAGTAGGCTTTTACTATCAACGTGAAACGTTACAATTTGCAGACGAAGTAGAAAACAAGGGGGATTTCGAGTACAGTCATTGTGACAGCACTGTTCTTTACCATTCTTCTTTCCTTTTATTAAATTTATTTGTTAGGCTTTACATTTACGTTTTAATTTATATATGTGGATTAGAATTTCTCACGACAAATCCTCCCCACTTAAAACAGACGTTATATGTCAGTCTATAATTCTATATACACATAGAGAAATTTATTATTATTCCTGGGGTTTAGGGTGATTCTCATCACACGGATGGCGGTTTAAAAAATCCGCTCGCAGATTTTTTTCCCACTTATATACTCTATGCTAAACTCAAATGGCTGCATCAATAAAGACCAACGGAGTAATCTAGAATTCTCATGTCTAGCCTGTGCTAGAAACGACAAAGGTTTGTGATCCGTTTGCAACTTAAATGCCTTACCATACAGATAAATATTGAATTTCTTTATCGCCCATATTACTGCAAGACATTCTTTTTCGCTAGTTGAGTAATTGGTTTCAGCTTTATTCAACTTTCTGCTAGCATATGCCACTGGGCTTAATTCCCCATCCAATGCATCTGATCTCTGTAGCAGAGTTGCACCTAACCCAATATTACTGGCATCCGTTCTTACTATGAATTCTTGACTTAAGTCAGGTAATTTCAAAATAGGTTTACTTGTGAGCTTTTCCTTCAATTCTTGGTAAGCCATTTCACATTGTGGTGTCCATGTAATTCGATCTGGATTTCCTTTACGTGTCAAATCAGTTAACGGTGCACATATGGAATTAAAGTTTTTGATATACTTTTGGTAGAAACCACATAATGAGACAAAGGATCTCACGTCTTTCTTGGTTTGTGGTCTCGGGGCTTTCTTTAGTTTCTCTAAATTCTTGGGTCAGGGGTCATGTTTCCCTGATAAACTGTGTGTCCCAAGAATTCCAATTCTTTACATCCAACGCAACATTTGGTTGGTCGGGCTGTTAAATTCGCTTCCCTAAGTCGATTAAACAGCATGTTCAGAGAGTCAATGTGTTCCTCAAATGTTTCTGTTGCTATAAGGATATCATCCATGAAATTTGTGATACATGGATTATTCAGAGGGTCCAATAATTTTCTCATCATTCTAGAGAAGACACTAGGTGCATTCTTTAATCCAAATGGCAATCTATTAAACTCATAGTGTCCTTCTGAGGTACTAAAAGCTAGGTATGGTCTAACCTCAGGCTTTACTGGAATCTGATAGTATCCTTTACTCAGGTCCACTTTTGAGAAATATTTAGCTTTATTTAGCCTGGCAAACAACTGATTTGTATCCGGCAATGGATCCACCTGTCCTTCTGTAATAGCATTCAGTCTCCGGTAATCTATACAGAGTCTATGTTCTCCAGAGGGTTTCCTTAAGAGTACAACACCGGAACTATATGAAGATTCACTGTGTGAAATAATTCCTTCCTTCAACAAATAGTCTATCTCTTCCTTCAAAGCTTTCTCCTTAGCAAAAGGAATCGAATAGGGTTTCATACAGACAGGTGTGGGGTCTATCAGTTTCATATCATATTCCAATAGGTTTGTATGCCCTGGTCGGTCTGTTAACACCTCTGCATGATTATCTAGAACCTGTTGCACTCTCTCTTTCTGATTTTTCGTTAAATGTGTACTGATTTTCACCTGTGCCGCTGTCTCACAGGGATGTAATGGATATTCAAATGATGAAAGTGGTTCCTTTTTCATCTCCATGGCAATGGACAAGGTCAACAAGTGTGTCTCTTCCTGATGTTCTCTTTCCAAATATTTCTTCAGGAGATTCACATGATAGATTTTTTCTTTCCCTTTCTTATCTATCTTATAATTGGTTCTAGACACCTTCTCTAGAACTGTATATGGACCTTGCCATCCAATTTGTAACTTATTCTGGCTACCGGGGAGAAGAAGCAGTACCTTCTCTCCCACAGCCAAATCTCTGTCTTTAGCTTTCCTGTTATAATAGGCAGCATGTTTCTTCCTGGCTTGTTTCAAATTTTCATTGGCAAGTTTCCAGCCAGTTTTTTAAACGAGTGGTCAGCTCATTCACATATTGGTATGAGGATGTAATGTTTTCCTCTGCCTTTTCATCAGTCCACGTTCTTAACAGCGCTTCCAGTGGACCTTTTATTGGCCTTCCAAATAATAATGTTGCCGGGGCCATTCCGGTTGAACTATGGGGTACCTCCCGATAAGCAAAGAGGGCGGCGTGAAGGTACTGATCCCATGTATCTGGTTTTTCGTGTGCCAACTTTCTCAGGATCGACATCAACGTGCCGTTAAATCTTTCCACTTGGCCGTTCCCTTGGGGATGGTACACACTACAATGGAAGTGTTTGGCCTGGAAGATCCTGAAAACTTCTTCTGTTAGTTTCCCCTTGAACTGAGAGCCATTATCAGTCAAGATTTGATTGGGAAAGCCTAACCTTGTGAAAATTGTGAGCAATGCCTCTGCCACATGTTTAGAATCAATCGATGACAGGGCTACCGCCTCTCCCCACATAGAACAAGTGTCCACCAGAGTCAGAATGTAGCTGTTCCTTCTCTTGGTTCGGGTGAGAGGTCCCACAAGATCCACGGCAACTCTCTCAAAGGGTGTTCCCACTATGGGCATTTCCCCCAGAGTTGCTGGTGCAGTCCAATGCTTAGGTGCTACTCGTTGGCACTCTGGACAGGATTTTACATATCGTTTGATATCTTCAGTTATTCCTGGCCAGAAATAGTGACAAGCTATACGCTGTCCTGTTGCGCTGATCCCCATATGACCACTGAAGGGAATCGCATGCCCTAGTTCCAACACTTTAGTCCTATATGAAGTGGGAAGGACCAGCTGTCCGTGACCATTGGATTCAGATCCAGCCTTCCTATATATCAGTTGTTCTTCATATAAAATTCTCCCTTGCCTGGAGGTGTATGAGATTTGGGCAACTTCTTGAAACACGGCTTGAGTGTTTTGTCCTCAGCCTGTGCCTTCCTCATCTCATCTGGATGAGTATTTATTGGATTATCCTCCTCCTTTTTTAGACTGTGATCTGGTCTGCACTGTTGCCAATATCACAGGTCTCTTGGGATTCCCCAAGAAGACATATCTACCCCCCAATATCAGAGGGTAGATTGGCTCATTTATCACTGCTGCTTTTATGATTCCTTCCACATATCGCGTTTTCACCTTTATCCGGGCGACGGGAAGTGTCATGGTAGCTACATCCTTGGTTGCAGTTTGAATCTCCACTGTTTCTGTGGTGTATTGATCGGCCTGCACCAGGTGAGAACTCACAACGGAATCGTAATCTAAACCGGTATCATATAAACACCTTATAGTGACACCATTACAGATGACATCTTCACACACTGGGGGGTGGTATGGTTCCTGTAGTTCTGCAGGTTTGACCTTCTTTTCCTTTTTCCCAGATGTCATAGCAGCACAATGAGGAGGTTTCCTTCTACAATGGTCAGTGTCATGATTGTTCATCTTACAATTTTTACACCACTTTTTTCCTTGGTTGAAAGATTTTCTTTCATCATATTTCCTTTCATCGAATTGTGGGGTTTTATTTTTATTGTCATACCGTGGCCTATCAAATTGGTGCTTACCTTTGTTTTGATCTCTAGGATCAAATTTATTAAAGTTCTGTGGTGCCCTAAAATTTTCTACCTGTTTCTTTTTATTACCTGATACCTCTGCCTGAGCTGCTTGATACCTTTCTGCAACATTTAGCAACTCACCCAGCCTCTCTGCACCTTGTTCCATAAGAAACTTTCTCAGGTCTGGAGCCATGGACTCTCTTAATTGTTCTATAAGGACCATTTCCTTAAGATTTTGGGTTTTCCCCAGGGAAGTCCATTTCTCCAAGTATGTCTCTAACCGTGCAGAGAACTGGTGATAGGTTTCACCTGACAGTAGTTTAGCATTCCTAAATTTTTTCCTATAAAATTCTGCGTTCTTTTCATATCTTAACAAAAGAGCCTGCTTTAGCATGTCATAATTTTCCTGATCACCTCTGCTCATTTTGGCAAAAACTTCATAAGCTGCCCCACGAAGACCTTGAGATAACTTTAAGCTCCACCTTTCTCTCTCTAACCCATATGTGGTAGCTAATAGTTCATACCTATTTAGATAGCTCTCAATATCATCGTCTTTCTCAACAAAATGATCTAAATGAAAGTTCATAGCTGAGGTTGAGGCTCCCTGACTAGCAGTGGCATCAGAGGTAAAGGGACTGGCACCATTTTCAGGAGCATGGCCTTGAAACTCAAACTCCCTTAGTCGTAACTCATGTTCCCTTTGTAATCTCTTCTCCTCCTTTTCTGCTTCCCTCTCTGCAGCCTGTCTTCTTTCCTCGGCTTCCAATTTCTTAGCCTCAGCCTCAATCTGCAGCCTCTTAGTCTCAGCCTCAAACTGTAACTTCTTAATTTCCTTTTCAGCCTCTAACTTTCTTTCGGCCTCTTTTTCTAATCTTCTTTCTTCCCGTTCAATATATTTGTCACATTCAGCAGTGACATAAGCAATCATAATTTGCCCGTCCATTCCTAACTCTTTTGCAGTCTGTACAGCAGCAGATCGAAATTTTGCCAAGTCGGCCATTGTCGAACATGCAATTGTAAACAATTCAATCTTTCAATACTTATCTAAGGACACTACAGGCACTGAGAGCTCAACCTTATTTATTTTCACCCAAGGATACCTTTTAAATTGTATTATTCCCCGAAGTGAATTACCCCCAATATCTATAATAGGGAAAGATTCAAAATCCCGGACAGGACCCCAATATATGTGGTAAAGTGGGATGTTATAAATATTTATAGGGGACTTAGTGTACTGACTGAGATCAGCTGTGAAGGTATCTGTATCTAATAGGTGTAGTGTTTTACAGATAACCTTACTTGCTACCACATTTACACCTCAGTCAGAATTATTCTGGAATATTGTGATGACTACGTTAAATGTCTAGGGTATGTATATGATGAAGTGTAAGTCACAACAACAACAGACAGATAAACAATTTAATTTATTCCACCACACTTGACAACACTGTGACACTCACACACATATAACATTCTATAAGAATATCTTAAATGAGTCACTAGTAAATTTTCAAATATCAATATGTATTAAGTACTTTCATTACTATTTGTGTCCTGATTCAAATACAAAGTGAACCAGGAATCACAATCAATTGTAATTACAATTTATATGTACAGAATTTATCAATATGAACCTTGTAGTGACATATTTTATTAATATTATCCTATGTGTGTCAGTTATGTAGTGGTAATATGAGGTAATACTGGTTTTGTTTTTTCAAGCTCTGTTGGTATTTGTCATCATGATTTCAAGTGTTTGTTTCTGTTGGAACTAGTATTGGAGATGTTCTCAGTTCCTGGCATTAAAACAATTAATTTCCCCTCTTATTTTATTATCAAGTCACTTTTAGAGGGGGGCATAATGTTGAGCTCCGCTGGCCACAGACTCTTATCTTTCGTGATGGCGGCAGGAAAAGACTCCTCTGCTCGATAGCCTCCCTGTGTTCTGGAGACACCTCACTGTTTGCTAGATATAGGGACCAAGGAGTATGCTGTCCACCTCTGGATTCA